>JAPPVO010000013.1:3677031-3779349 GCA_030407325.1 Camellia japonica
CAGATCTCCCCATGGTGTGTCTCCTTTCTTGCCGAGCTCTAAAACTACGTCGCCCGGGACATTGTACTCCCTCCGGAACTCGGCCATTGCGCCGGGCGTGCTGACCATGAACCGGTACTTCCCCATTATCTCGGTTTTATTTGGTTTGGTGTGTAACTCGGTCAAAATTGTTGGTGTGTTTGCTCGGACTTTGAGCTCCACCAGTGGTAACGCTGAAGGGCTTGGTCGGTCCTAGTTTGTTCTGCATTGATTAAGAAAAGAATGTCAAGGGGTTAGCCCGGCATGAACTGCGCGGCTCACAATGGATTTTTAGCTCGGTGATCATCTTGGGTTTTTGGTCGGTCTATCCTTATCTCGGCTGGAGGACACGGCTGATTTAGCCTTCCTGGATTGGCTCCGGTTCTATCCTCGGTTTGGTCAAGACAAGTTTTAGCTCGGTTAGACCTGTTTGTTTGTTTTATTAAGCGTTTAGCTCGGTTGCGGCCTCAACGAGCAGCCACAAACCATTTTTTGCTCGGCTATAGTCCTAATTATGGATCTAAACGAGCATTTAGCTCGGTTCAGTCCAGACTCAAACTGTTCATATCAAATTCTGAGGGTTTGCTTTGAGGTTCCATGGATCGAGGGGCACGGAGGCCCCCTCCACTCCACTAAGTTCCAGTTTTCCTAAGGTGCGAAGT
Source organism: Camellia japonica (assembly GCA_030407325.1). Lineage (NCBI taxonomy): Eukaryota > Viridiplantae > Streptophyta > Magnoliopsida > Ericales > Theaceae > Camellia > Camellia japonica. The sequence goes on from JAPPVO010000013.1 coordinate 3,677,712, forward strand.
TATTGGGGCTAAAACAAAAGGGCCTTAAAGGCCATAGGCAGAGAACAACCTAAAACAAGAATACGAAGAACAGTGGAGCAAAAATGAAGAACACGCTTGAAGAACTTGAAAATGGAAACTGAAAATGCAGTAAGGGGATGGAAAGACTTACCAAAAACGAACGTGGACCTTGAGGGCTCAAGCACAGCGTAGGAAATAGCAAGAATGAGCAGGAACAGCGATGGCTGGAGGCTGGGAAGTTCTGAGTGCTAGGGTTTGGAGTTGAAGAGGAAAGTGAAATGTGAAGGGTTTAAACCCTTCGAATAGGGTTTAATGATGGGGGGAAAACCCAAACGGCGCAGCCGTTTGAAATTCGGCCCATGGGAGACAGCTGGCTGCACGACCCAACGAAGCGAGGCCACGTGGCACTGCAAAAGCGGCTGTCAGTACGGCTGTACGACCTTTGATGGGACTGCGGAGGTGATGGCCGGGCAATTGTAACAGCTCGGCGACAGATGGGTCCCCAATTACGCTCGGCTTGGTAATGGCGCAACGTAACCGTGGCTCGGCGATAGACGTTTCCCCAATCCAGCTCGGCCTAGCAAGAGCGCAACATGACCTTAGCTCGGACACAGTGGTAACCCCAATCACGATCAGCTCGGATGGGGTTAAGGGGCAATTGAGAGGGGAGATTCGCACCGGTTAGTACGGCCGAGCAAAGATAACGTCAGGCGTTACAGACTACACGGCGCCGAGCAAATTGCTCGGTTGGAACGGCCGAGCGGGTTGGCTTGCGCGGTGGAAGATGTCGACCGGTCAACACCTTGGTGTGGCCGAGCTGTGGGTTGCTCGTGTCGGGTGAAGCTCGCAGTGGCGAATATTAACCGAGCTGAAGGATTACCCGGGCTAAACTGAGGATGCGGCGAGGCCGGTATGCCTCCGACCGTCCAGCCGAGATGAAGCGGTTGTGTGTGACCGAGATTGAAGGAAGAACGGTTGGAGGCCGGCATGCCTCGCAACCAGGTGGTCCGGATGAACCGGTCGAGAGTAGTTCGGCCGAGGTGGTGAGGCTTTCGCTTGATCCTAAGTCACAGGTCGGTGGCACATAGCACGGTTAAGTGCATGTGATGGCAATTTCCCACAAGTGCTAGGCCGGTCGTGGTACCCCAGTTGGGTGTGCCACCTGGGCCAATGGCGTAAGGGAGAGGACATCTGCTCCACGCACGCCTCAATACCGTTGGACAGTTCTGTGTGTACTGGTGGAAGGACAAAACCTTTACACGCGTAAGGTGGTGAGAGGCGGGCACTGCCACCTGTCCAGGGAAGGACAGCAGAGGTAGTGCGCGCACAATGTTGAGGCTGCATGGCCAGCCTAGAAATAGGGGAAAAGACGAACGTCGAAGGTATGAAAAATTCACTCTCACAAGCACTCTCTTATCATCATCTTCTCCCTGAGAGAACTGACTTGATCGTCGGAGGGTCTTTCCGGCACACCACCGCCGGGCAGCTCACCATTCTTGTGTTGCAGAGATAGTTGCCGTCACCAGAAGCTTGACGTTCAAGGCGTACGGAGAGCAAAGGATATTTCGCCCCCGTACACTACTAGTACGAGGTAATCCGCATACGAAGTCCATGGTAATATGATCCCACTTCCACTCTAGTATAGGTATGTGTTGAGGTTTCCCCGTGGGTTTCTGATGTTCTACTTTAACCTGTTGACACACCAAACACTGAGCCACAAATTCTGCAATATCTCCCTTCATACCATTCCACCAAAAATGTTCATGAAGATCCCGATACATCTTAGTGCTTCCAAGATGAATACTGTAACTAGAACTATGTGCCTCCGTCATAATCTCCTTCCTCAAATCACCACCAGCAGGAACACAAATTCGGCTATGGAATCTAAGCAACCCATCATCACTAACCACAAAGTCTACATGCTTACGCTCTGCCATCTCTCCTTTAATACGCTTACACTGGGGGTCAATCTCCTAAGCTGAAAGAATCATTTCTCTCAAGCTTGGTTGAAATGTCAATTGACTACAATAAGCCCTATCACCAGGCTTAACAACTTCAAGCCTCAAACGTCTCATGTCTTTTACCAAACAACTCTAAATAGACAAAGCAGCTAAATCTCCAACTGCGGCCTTTCTACTCAAGGCATTTGCCACCACAATTGCCCTTCCCAGACGATACAAAATATTCACATTGTAATCTTTTAACAACTCAGGCTAGCTTCTTTGCCTCAAATTTAGTTCTTTCTGTGTGAAACTATACTTCAAACTCTTATGATCAATGTAAATCTCACATGATTCTCCATATAAATAATGTCGCCAAATCTTAAGATTGAAAATCACTGTTGCTAACTCCAAGTTGTGCATAGGATAATTTCTCTCATGTACTTTTAACAGTCGTGATGCGTAAGCAATTACCTTCCCATGCTGCATGAGCACACATCCTAAACCCTGTCGTGAAGCATCACTACAAATCACAAAACCACACCCATCTATCGGTAAGGCAAGGATCGAAGTTGATGTCAATCTCTGTTTAAACTCTTGGAAGCTACGCTCACAACCATCATTCCACTCAAACTATACGCCCTTCCTAGTGAGATTGGTAAGTGGCAAAGCAATACGGAAAAATCCTTCCACAAACCGTCTGTAATATCCAACAAGCCCCAGAAAGCTACGTACCTCTGTCACAGAAGTAGGTCGTAGCCAATCAACAATTGTTGCCACCTTCGTGCTATCCATAAATACCCCATTTTTACTCACCACATGACCCAAAAAGGAACACTGCTCAACTAGAATTCACACTTCTTAAATTTTGCATACAGTCTCTTCTCCTTAAGGGTCTGCACTATTATACTCAAATGTTGTTTATGCTGCTCCTTACTCCTTGAATAAATTAGGATGTCATCAATAAACACTACCAGAAATTTATCCAGTTGGGGTTTAAATACTCTATTCATCAAATCCATGAAAGTGGCTGGTGCATTTGTGAGACCAAAAGGCATCACCAAGAACTCATAATGCCCATAACGGGTTCTAAAAGTGATCATAGGAATGTCATCATCCCTTCCCTTCAACTGGTGATAGCCTGACCTCAAGTCAATCTTAGAGAATACCTAAGCTCCCTACAATTGGTCAAATAGGTCATCAATACGTGGCAAAGGATACCTATTCTTCATTGTGACTTTGTTCAGTTCCCTATAGTCAATACACAACCTCATAGGCCCATCTTTTTTCTTCACAAACAACACAGGTGCTCCCTAAGGTGAACCACTAGGCCTGATAAAACCTTTGTCTAACAACTCTTGTAACTGAGTTTGTAAATCCCTCAACTCCAACGGTGCCATTCTATGGGGCGCTTTAGAGATACATGTTGTATTAGGGACCAAGTCAATGGAAAATTCAACCTCATAGTCTGGAGGAAGACCAGGTAGATCCTCTGGAAAAACATCAACAAATTCCCTCACTATAGGTAACTCCTCTAACTTTTGCTCTGGCCGTTCGGTACTCACCACACAAGCTAAATAACTATGACACCCTTTTCTTAACATTCAGTTAGCTTGAAGGGAAGAAATAAAACAGATAGAAGACCCTTTCCTATCTGCCTAAAAGAAAATCTCATATTATCTTGGCATAGCAAAAACTACCATTTTTCTAAAACAATCAATAGAGGCATGATGCTTCATCAACAAATCCATCCCCAAAATCACATCAAAATCCTTCATCTCTAGGGAAATCAAATCCATTGGAAAAATTCTACCATCCAAGTTTACCTCACAAGATCTACAAACATCCCTTAACAAAACTGTTTCTCCTAATTTAGTAGACACAACAATACATGCATCCAAAGGCTCACAAGGATTAGACAAATAACATAGATATCTGGGTGCCAACTCTTAACCTTCAAACTGAAATCAAGAAAGATTCAACACAAGTTTAAACAAAACTAATTTAACTATACACTACTAAGGACTATAGGGACTCGGACCTCGTCTAAATGATGAAATGCAAGATATGTAACTCGATAAACTACAGCTTTGATACCACAATTGTCATAGCCCAAACCCAGGTATGACCGGTCGTGGCCCACAGGGCCTTAGCCCAAGGCACATGTAAGCCTAAACACAAATCCATAATCACATTGAACAACTGTGCAATAGTCCAGTAATAAATAACCAAAACTCAATCCAGTGACATGCCATATGTATAAACGGCAAAACCAACCGTAATCAATACCATCCAAACTTACGGGATATAAACAGCCCACATATCAAAACAATCCTAAATGAACCTCAATAAAAATAAAAAAGAAATATGCACAAACTTGACATAACAATCTAAAACAAAATAAATGAATGTCCTAGAGGTCCATGCAATTGAGTCCCCGCTACGCAATGAGTTCACTCTAAGTCCTTCTAACACCTAGAAATGATAAACAACTAAGGCAGCTGATAGCCCAGTGAGTAACAACATAGATAGTATATATAGTTTTGAAAACATTGATCAATTCCAAAATAAGATATATATCACAGAAACTAGATTGGCATACAGTTTTGATAAAGATAATCTGTTTCAAAAAGAAGGTTCCACAGTTCAACAGTTAAAATACTGATGTCTCTCAAGAACATGATAAATGACATTTTTCACTTAAAACAGATTACAACATGAACACCAATAATTTTCTGGGTACCAAGAATAACAAGTAACATGCCACATAGTTCTTAAAGCAATAAGCTAGTTGGATCCAATATCGAACCAAGAGTCATCCTCTAGGTGGCAACACATGCCTTTTCTCTAAGACGATCCGATTGAATGTCACCTAGCCTAGCCTAACCTAGGTCTTTTCGTTACAATCATTGAGCACTAGAGTCATCACAGCCCAACCCGGATCTATTCCCTAGTGGCCAGAGTTACCATACACAGTGGAATAATTTCCCTGGACTAAATATACAGATGGTCCCTGTCACACCTCAAACCCGCCCCTAAAAGTTTGGGCATGACCTATACAGAAAACGGACACCTAACCTGCTATATATATCATATGGGGCCTGAACGGAAGCATTAAACTATAACCCGGAGCTTACGCATACACATTTACAGTCCCTGCCCTATAACTGGGCATATACAAAAGTAAATACGGAAATTATATACGTCAACCTTAAATGGACACTCATGAACAAACCAACATCTTAACTGCTTAACAAAATTAATGGCTGGTATAGTGCCTGGACATATGAGGGTTGACAAAGAAAGCGGGCGTCTTGGCTAGAACTGACCACCTGTTTGGTGACCTACAGAAACAGACATAACAAATCGTGAGCCGGGCTCAGTGAATAGCAATGCATAGATAAAATGACGCTTGACTTGAAACATAAAACATAGGAGTGGATTCAGTGCATATAAAAATGCAAAGTTCAAATGGTTAGTCTGAATCTGTGCTAAGTACATGGCGGCCTTAGGCCCAATCCTGCAACATAAACATAATGGTTACATGCCCTTATTTCTACTACATAAGCGTCATAAACACAATGACTATAAGCCTTTAATCCTGTAATATAAACATCATAGACATAATGGCTATAAACCCTTCTCGTAATGATCTTAGGCTCTATCTTGAAATATATTAGCCTGAACATCTTAAAACATATAGCATGAACATCTTAAACATAACAACTTGAACATCTTAAAACATATTAGCTGGAACATCTTGAACATATTAACTTGAACATAACATTTTGGCTTAAAGCCCTTGAAAGTTGGCACAAAGCCCTTGAAAGTTGGCATAAAGCCCATGCATACTTGAAAGTTGGCATCAAGCCCTTGAAAATGGCATAAAGCCCTTGTAACTTGTAATGGCATAAAGCCCTTGTAATGGCATAAAGCCCTTGTAATGGCATAAAGCCCTTGAAAATGGCATAAAGCCCTTGTAATGGCATAAAGCCCTTGAAAATGTATTTAACTTTGTAGCATACTTAAACTTGTAACATATATTTAAAATATACCTGAAACATTCTTGAGCTCGTAACTTACTTGAAGCATACCTGAAACATACTTGAACTTGTAATATACTGGAAACCATACGTGAATCATGTTTGAAATATACTTGAAACCATACTTGAACTATCCTTGAAAGATACTTGAAACCATACTTGAACTATCCTTGAAATATACTTGAAACCATACTTGCACTTGCAACATGCGTAACTTAGAACATACATGAACTTGTATCATACATAAACTTGTAACATATTTAAGCTTGTATCGTACTTAAACTTGTAACATACTTGAATTTATAACATACGTGAACTTGTAACATACATGGACTCGTAACATACGTAAAACTCGTAACATACTTTAACTTGTATATACTTGAGCTTGTAAATTTACTTAAACTTGTATATACTTGAGCTTGTAAATTTACTTAAACTTGCCACATATATAAACTTGTAACATTCTTGAGCTTATAACATACTTGACTTATAACATATGTAAACTTGTAACGGACTTAACTTGTAAACTTGTACCACAACAAAATAACTTCCAATTCACATGGAGTCACATAACTTTCCTATTATTCTATTTCTTCGAAAATGAACATAAGTTCTATTTATTCTTTAAGAATTAACATAAGATGCTTACAAATATCAAAGGGATAATATTCGTCATTAACAGAACAAAGGATTCCAAAATCATACCGACATACGCGAATCTTTCAGCGTTCATGCAAGTTCACATTACTTTCAAATTTTCATAGCACTCGTAGAACACTTACAAAGAACAGAGCATTAGTGACAATAATTATCAACAATAAATAAAATGTACATTTTTGTACTACTACTCACAGTGGTAGGTCTCTGACAGCGGTGGAACGATGTCCTCATCTTAACCTTCAAACACAATGCACATAACATATTATGAGAATAAAACCAATCTCTTTCTTATTCCTCACTCAGTAGCCATGGTGGTTCTAAACTCATTAATCCTCCATAGTTTATAATACATGCCTCAGAAGATAAGAGGAATCGATAGGAAAATAGTTTAAGTGAAGAAATGGTACAAAACCGGTAGACAGAAAGTGAGTAACTCTCACTAATTTAGGGATAACTATTTCTGTACTTAGAATTTGAAAGTTAGACAACCACCATTGGAAACTAGACTTCCGGGGCTTGATTTTAGGCTCAAGAATCACTCAAAACGGAGTCTGGATGCAAAAGATATGCCTATTCAAAGGTACTCAGCATAAGCTGAAACAAGGGTGGCCGCTCGTGCGGCCGGACCCTCCGCTCGAGCGGTCCAAAGCAGAATGCATTCCCCTTTTTTTCTTCTTTGGCCGCACGTGCGGCCATGACCTCCGCACGTGCGGTGGTGACCCCTGTTTTGGGCAGCTCGACTTCAACACAAAATTTCAACAACACCCACTTATTTTACATGCAATTCAAGATGAAATTCATGCAATATATGGACCCAACTTCACTATAACATGGATTATCAATTGAATACCACAAGATAAACATGATTAAACACTTGATCACATCACCATTCTTTCCAAATTCCATCTTTTAAGTCAAGTTCCTCATGTTCATTAAACCATAACATATTTCATAGCATAAAACCAAAGATTTGAAATATAACTTTCATACAACACCTAAATTAGGTGTCAAAGTAACCAATTGATGAAAACCCTCTTCAATCAACCATGAATCATAAACATAACCCTCAATTACAAACCCTAAGTTGTCAAAACAAGACATAGCCCTTCTTTAAGTGCAAGTGAAGGTTCAATAGCTTAGATAGAGCTTACCTTGAATTAAATCACCCAACTCTCCTCAATTTTGTCAAGCTTTCTTGTTGAATTTATTTTCCCCCAATTCTTCTTCTCTACACTCTATTTTTCTCTCCCAAGAGGTATTCACGTTTTTGCTCTCAAGACAAAACCAAACTTAGAGATATTTATGCAAATATAAGAGCATATAAGACAAAAATCAATCGCTTTATTATTCCGAAATTGAAATTTCGTAAACGTGCTTAATATTACCAAAAAATTATGCTGATCATATGTATATAATCAATTTCAGATAATTAAGCCGTTAAGGCCTCCAATTTCTGATCCAAACATTCTAAGGAAACAGATACATTCCTTGGGCAACAGATAGGCATCCATCAACATGGATTACACTTACTTAACCGAAATTTTTTGTGGAATTTTACAGTAAAGCTTTTAAAAGCATAAACCAAGGACTGAAAATATATCAGAAATCATGTGTGAGGGTCGGGTTATTACAGTCCCAATAGTCAATACAATTCAGTTTTGCAAAACATGGTAGTTCACCATTATAAACATGAGACCATAACAAATAGTTTACAGTATGCCAAGTTACACATGTTTCAGAAATAATTTAATTTCGCAGACAATATAATAATTTATCAAAACAGTTTAGTCCTGAAACAACAATTAAATTTTCCAATAGTTCAGGGTAGGGAAACATTTACAAAAATATGTAGCATGCAACTACTCACCTGAAAGCGAAATAATGTAATCCTCGAATAGAGTATAAAAGTCTAACTAGTGCCCTGAACCAAGTATGAAAACTATACGTCACTACTAATTTAAAAATACTAAAGAATAAGAACTAAGTAACCCCAAACTAAAGTGTACTAACACCGCTCAACCCAACTCACCGTTACTCTTAAATATTAACTAAGCTCATGTTCTTCAAGGTCTAAAATCACCCAAGACATGGGTTCAAATCGCAACTTAATTAAAAGTAACTTTAAGATAAAATAGAGTTTTAAACAAGTTTTCCCAATCTACTCGTTAACTTCGAAAATTACAAAACCCACTCCACGTTGTTCAAAAAATTCCAAAACCCTTGAGATATCAACTAATATATCCTAAGTTTCAAACCCAATTGGTTTTACTTGATTTGCTTATCAAAATAATTATTTACAATTAATTATATCCAAACAGGGCACTTTCTGCAATACTTTAAAAAATTAATGGTTCTCTTAGTATACACGAGCAATCAATACAAGGCCAAAAATGTAAGAAACTAGACTCGTAACTGGTTTTAATAACGCTGATTTGATAATTTTCAAATTTATACCCAAAGAGACCAAGACTTCCGAAGTTATTGTTTTACACCAGTTTTTTGGACAGATTTGAACGAATCAGTTTATATGGATTTTGACGCCGAAAACTTATAAGAAAATTCTCGTATGCAATTCAATGTGTAATTAATCTACTGTCAACATTTCAATTCAAAATTCATCCGTTTGATATGATTCCTCGATTTTTAAAGTTTGTGGTTTTGTACAAAAAAAATTTTTTGAACTAAGAATTACACCCATTATTTCTCATCACCAACCACTGACTTGGCACCCAAACAACACACCCGTTTCTCCTATCTCCTCCTAACAACAAGCAGATTACACACATGAACCATCACAATATATAGATATAATAAAATAGGACAATACCTTAGAGTTGTTGACCACCAATGTTGCTAAAAGTTTCTTTCAAATCTCTCTCTCTCTCTCTCTCTCTCTCTCTAACGGCTACTGCTAAGTTGTGATGAACAAATAAGAAGGTAGGGTTTTGTGTACCAGTGGTTGGGCACACCCAAAGCATGTGTAGGTCAAATTAATAAATAATATACAAAATGTTAAAATATGTTGTAAGCAACTCAAATGGTAAGACCTTTATTTATCAAATTATGGTCTAGAGTTCAAGTCACACCTGCTTCTCTATTTATTTATTTTTTAAAATAATAAATCTTGCCTCTAAATTAAAGACTTTCACCACAAATTTATTTTAGGTTTTAAAATTAATTAAAAGACCCTCCAATAATATTTAGTTTGCACTTAAAGATTCACAAGTAAAATATTTGAAATTGTAAAATAATTGTTACTTAATTACTTATTTGATTTGTAAATTCGGGTTCTCACATTCTCCCCCCGGCCCCCTCCCCTAAAAGAAAAGCTTCGTCCTCCAAACTAACCTGAGTAAATCATAAGAATAGATGTGGGTACTTCTCGCGCATCTCGTCCTCACGTTCCCAAGTCGCCTCTTCAAATAGATGATTATGCCACAGTACCTTAACCAATTTAATGGCCTTTGTACGCAACATGTTCTCTTTCGAATCCAAAATCTAAACAGGCATCTCCTCATATGAAAAATCCTCTCTAATCTGAAGCGGCTCATAATATATCACATGTGACGGACTGTGCATATATTTCCTCAGCATAGACACGTGAAACACATTATGCACTCCTGCCAACCTAGGGGGTAAAGCAACACGGTACGCAACCACACTAACCTTCTCCAATACCTCAAATAGACCAATGTATCTAGGACTCAACTTTCCTTGCTTTCCAAACCTGATGACTCCTTTCCATGGTGATACTTTCAAGAATACCATATCCCCTACATGAAACTCTAAATCTATCCTACGATGATCAACATAACTTTTTTGTCTACACTATGCAGTCAATAATCTCTCTCTGATGGTGATAATTTTCTGTGTAGCATCATCTACCAAGTCAGGTCCCAACATTTTCCTTTCACTAACCTCATACCAACACAAAGGAGACCTACACTTCCTCCCATACAAAGCCTTGTAAGGAGCTACTCCCAAACTAGAATGATAACTATTATTATACGCAAACTCCATGAGCGGCAAATAATCATCCCAATTACCTCTCCACTCCTAAGCACAAGCCCTCCACATATCCTCAAGGTTTTGAATAGTACTCTCTGATTGCCTATATGTCTGAGGGTGATAAGCTGAACTAAAATTTAACCGAGCACCCATAACTTTACTGTAACGCACCCCAAAACTTACACAAAACGAGGGTCCCGATTTGACAATATTGACACAGGTGCACCATGCAACAGTTTTGATAAGGATAATCTGTTTCAAGAAGAAGTTTCCACAGTTCAACAGTTAAAATACCCATGTCTCTTAAGAACATGATAAATGACATTTTCCACTTAAAACAGATTACAACATGAACACCAATATATTTATGGGTACCGAGAATAACAAGTAGCAAGCCAGATAGTTCTCAAGGAAATAAACCTGTTGGATCCAATATCGAACGAAGAGTTATCCTCGGAGTGGCAACCCAGGCCTTTTCTCTAAGACAATCCGATTGAAGGTCACCTAGCCTAGCCTAGGTCTTTTCCTTACAATCGTTGAGTACTAGAGTCATCACGGCCCAACCCGGATCTATTCCCTAGTGACCAGAGTCACCTCACACAGTGGAATAATTTACTTAGACTAAATATACAGATGGTCCCAATAATCAATACAATTCAATTTCGCAAAACATGGTAGTTCACCATTATAATCATGAGACCATAACAAATAGTTTACAGTATGCCAAGTTTAAACATGTTTCAGAAATTGATAATATAATAATTTATCAAAACAGTTTAGTCCTGAAACAACAATTAAATTTTCTAACAGTTCAGGATAGGGGAACATTTATAAAAATATGTAGCATGCAACTACTCACTTGAAAATGGAATAATGTAATCCTCGAATAGAGTATAAAAGTCCAACTAGTGCCCTGAACCAAGTATGAAAATTACACGCCACTACTAATTTAAAAATACTAAAAACTAAGAACTAAGTAACCCCAAACTAAAGCGCACTAACTCGGCTCAACCCAACTCACCGTTACTCTTAAATATTACCAAAGCTTATGTTCTTCAAGGTCTAAAATCACCCAAGACATGGGTTCAGTTCGAAACTTAATTAAAAGTAACTTTAAGATAAAACAGAGTTTTAAACAAGTTTTACCAATCTATTCACTAACTTTGAAAATTACAAAACCCACTCCACGTTGCTCGAAAAATTCCAAAATCCTCCAGATATCAACTAATATATCCTAAGTTTCAAACCTAATTGGTTTTACTTGATTTGCTTATCAAAATAATTATTTACAATTAATTATATCCAAACAGGTAGCTTTCTGCAGCACTTTAAAGAAATTAATGGTTCTCTTAGTATACACGAGCAATCAGCGCAAAGCCAAAAATTTAAGAAACTAGACTCGTAGTTGGTTCTAATGGCACTGATTTGATAATTTTCAGATTTATACCCAAAGAGAACAAGATTTCCGAAGTTACTTTCTTACACCAGTTTTCTGGACAGTTTTGAACGCAACAGTTTATATAGATTTTGACACCCAAAACTTATAAGAAAATTCTGGTATGCTCAATGTGTAATTAATCTACTGTCAAAAGTTCACTTCAAAATTCATCTGTTTGATATGATTCCTCAATTTTTAAAGTTTATGGTTCTGTACAAAAAAAATTTTGAACTAAGAATTACACCCATTATTTCTCATCACGAACCACGGACTTGGCACCCAAACAACACACCCGTTTCTCCTATTCCTTTGCAACAACAATCAAATTACACACATGAACCATCACAATATATAGATATAATAAAATAGGATAATACCTTAGAGTTGTTGACCACCAATGTTGCTAAAAGTTTCTCTCAAATCTCTTTTCTCTCCCCCTCTCTCTCTCTCTCTCTCTCTCTCTCTCTCACGACTACTGCTAACTGTAGACACCCCATTTTTGACCGACCTTAAGACGTGGGCACCACTGATTGTTTACTTGGTGATGAAAGATGTGCAGTGCAAATATTCGATTTATTCAGCAAGAGGAGCTTCAAATCCTAACCTTACTCCCCATTTTTTGACCAAAACTATTTTTGACCAAAGATCTTAGACCTTAAAACCCTCTCTTTCAAAATATTTTTGAAACAAAGTTCTTACGATGTTTCGAGGCTCACATTTCGTTAAATGTTGCGCTTTTCGATAAACCGAGCAAGGACAAAGTGGAAATGAATGAAAGAGAGGTGAACTCTTTGAAAAATCTTTCAAAACACCTTATTTATGGGTTTAGAGTTGAAGAAAATTGGAGGAGAGGGAAGAAACCAAGTTGGGGAAGAAGATGGGCTTGTGTAGACCACCCGGAAATCCGCTCCGCGCGCGAGGGCGCGAATTGTTGTTCTTAGCTACTACAATTCGGACTCATGTCACGGTTCTGAATCTAATCTCGCAAAGTGCAATGCAAGACTGATAAATCACCAAAGAGTCCAAATCCGGCAAATCGTTTTGGAAAACTGATTTTTATAAAGAAGTGCCAAACATGGACTGCTTTGCTAGATACAGAGTCGCCACCTAAATATTTTATTTTAGGGGAATTTAGGAAACCCTGACTCATGCCTAAGGCCATGTGTCCATCATCACCAAAGTTTCCTCGGCTCGGGAACTTGGGTACAAGAGGGGAAGGTCATGCAATGAGCACCCTCGCTCGTCCGATCAAAGATCGGCCTTAACTAACATGATATGTTGTTTTTGAAAACACATGTGTTCTTATTCCGGTTATTAACCTAGAATTACTATGTGATGCGCACAACATACAAGTATAGACTAGATCACCTAAGTTGGAACAAAAAAACTCATGTTTGTTTTTCGAAAATGGTTTGAAGATGCTACTCGCAAGTAGGCTAAGATGCGGGTTTGCCACCCTCAAGTGGGCTTAGAAAAACATGATTTTGCCACTCTGCAAAGTGAGCTTAAAACTCACAATCATCGAGTTGTTCCAATTCGAGCAATCAAGCCTCCACCCACAGGCATTCATACAGTTAATCACTTAAGCAGTTAGCCTCATGGCAACATACACATCTCATGCAATATGCTAAAGCATAAACACTCACAGTGTACTCCGAGCCAAAACAGAGAACTAGTTAGAAATCATGCATGATCCTAGTTCATGTTGAGATGGCTAATGCAACACTTGCAAAGATGCAACTAAAATAGGCTCGGCTATTCTAAGATGGCATATGAAATGCAACTTGATAACATGCTGTTGAACATGTATTCAAGTAAATGTATTGAAATACAATGCAGTTAGTATGATGCGCCGAACCCGGTGCATGCAATACATATGAATAGATGTATGCATGCAAAGCATAAGGATGCTAATTGAAATATGCCCTAAAACTGACCATCGAAAGCGGTTAAGTAAAAGGGAGAAAGAAATGGAGGTTGGAAGACATGCATCACACACACGCACCCTTACTACAAAATTTGCCCTCTCGACGAAGGGTACGAATAATAAGTTAACTAGCTAATCTAAGCTAATTAAACTAATTATTACATCACAAAACTAATTAACTAACAAGTTAACTAATTAAGTTATTACAACACAAAATGAATAGTTAAACGCATTAACTACTTGAGTACAAAAACGAAGCACTAGCTTACTAAACAAAGCAGCTAAGTAAAGAGGCTGAGTAAAGCAGTAAAGATAAGCCCTTGGGCCGAGAAGCGCATGCATGCTCGGCCGCCTCATTCGAAAATCCATCGCTATGCCCCAACTTGCCTCTGTTTTCAATTGTTTTCAGAACCTTGCACCAAGCTCCAGATAGCTTCTAACTCGCCTTGGGGACCCTCAGGAGGGCTACCGACCAATTATTGGTGGTGCCAACCACCTGCCGACCACCTATGTTTGTTGCAGACCAGAAAAAGTGGTCGGCCAGCCACTTTAACTGGTCTACCGACCACTTTTTGCTGCACTTCTCTGGTTTGTTGCAATAGAGAACAAGAAGGGGCATGACAATGTATCTGCAACATATGTGTGCAAAACCACCCTCCCTATCATTTCATGATCTCAAGGGAGTGTAGTTATCGACCCTCGGTCCACCAATCACGCATCTCGATGCATGATGGCCGAGAAGCCAAGATTGCACGAATCAATGTGAATGAATGCCTTAACCTCTATCATGCTTGATCAAGAGGGTTGGCGACCGAGAAATGAGGCACGTTTCATCACTTCAAGTATGAAACGTCCCTCATTTCTCGTGTTTGGACTAACACCCTATCCAAACACATGCAATGCAACTCAAGCATGCTAAACACAATGCAATGCAACATAAGCAACCTAACAATGCTAATGGCATGCATACACAATGCAAGGCAACATAATCAACCTATCAATGCTAATGGCATGCATACACAATGCAAAGCAACATAAGCATGCAAACAACATGAGAATGAACATGCTCAATGGACTTAAACCAAATATGGATGGACCTCAGTCATGCCAAAATAGTGGCCATAATGTTACGAAAGATGGCATGAAATACGAGACATACATGCACATGCATTGGCTCATCAACTAGGCCTAAGAGCACAACCCTCAAACACAGTGAAGAAGTGATAAACATGGAAGTGTGACAACACTACATGCTCTCAAATTAGGTATGAAATGATGCCAAATCACTCAAACAACATAAGCATGGCAAGCATTAAAGCTAGCAAAGAGGACTATGGAAGAGGCATGCAATACATGGCACAAATACATGAACCAATCATGGACAGAGCTCAAATAGGTCTAAACAAAGACCAAATTATGCTGAGATGGGGAGGGGGGGCTCAAATGCTTAGGCATGCATGCATACACACTAGGCCATAAGCAAGGCAACAATGCACGACCCTTAGAGGCACTCAAAGGGTGAAATAAATGGGAATATGGAAATTCTATCTGCTCTGAAATGTTATGTTAAATGATGCCAAATCATGCACATGATACAAATGAAGCATGCTAAGAGACTCAAAGCTTAAAGCTAGCATAGGCACCTACACTATAGCTATGCAATATATGAAGCATATGCAATACAACCCAAAACAGTCCTAGAGCATGTCAAAATGATGCTAAAACATGTATGGAGGGACGTCAAAACAAGCCAACATGAAGGGCCAAAACATGGATCATGCAAGGGCAATAGGGAGGATTACACTACACCTACCAAAACCAAGCATGAGATGGCTTCGCCAACAAAAATCAGAGTTATATCATGGCAAAATAACCCCTAAAACACACTGAAATGATAGCTCGCAAGCTTAGGCATGAAGGCATACGCAATGGTCCATGTTTAAGGCATAAAACACCAACTCTCCAAAGCATTGAAAGAGTGAAAAAAGTGAGTGTATGGAAACATTATATGGACTGAAATAACATTTGAAATGATGCCAAATCATGGAAATAGTCCAAGCAATGCATGCTAATGGACTCAATACACAAAGCAAATGAGCAAGATTGAACCCTGGCTATACAAAGCAATGCATGCATGACCAAAACAACATAAATCAGAGCTTAAGCATGTTAAAACATGGACAAAAGCTTCTTGGATTTAAGCCAAAAGCATGCTAGAATGATGGTCTAAAGTATGATACACATTAGGCCAATGAATGGAAATGCACTACAAGTGCATGGAGCATGCATGGGGCTACCAAACCAAACCTTGGCAAAACAATACCAAGAACATGCTAAGATATGGCCAAAACATGCTAGAAAGACATGCTCAAACATGAGGCATACAAGACTAGTTTGCAAAATTTACACTACAAGTGTATATAGCATGCATGGGGTGACCAAACCAAGCCAAAACAGTGGTATGCCATGTCAAAATAACCCTAAAAACAAGTTGAGAATAAGCCAACACAAGCTTAACAAACATGCTCAAACATGAGGCAAATAAGGCAAGCATTCAAGAAACAAGGAGAGGGGATGACCCTCTCCTATTTAAGACCTCAAAACACAAGTTTTACCACTGAAAATCCACTGGATTTTAGTGGTCAAAAGGCCAAGAGAAAGTGATCTCAAGGGCCTAAAGTGATGGTGTAAAACAAAGCCAAACAAGGCACAGGAGGGGGTAGACCACCCCTAACACAAAAGAGACCTTAAACAAACATTACAAGCACTTAAAATTAGAACTTTTTACAGTAGAAAGTCAAGCCAAAATAAGCATGCAAATAGGTCCAAAAGCTTAATAAAAAACAAGGAATTAAGAGGTCAGGAGCTCACCCTTGTAGAACCACTTTAGAGCAACAACTCCAGTAGCTTTTTTTGATCAAAACCAGTCCAAAAACTCCAAAACCAACCTCAAAGGGCCTCAACAACAAAAGGGTGTTGTTTGAGTGTGTGTTTGTGTGCAATAGTATGAAGAATAAGCACTTTCAAGCACAAAAATGAGACAAAGAGAGAGATATAGAGATAGATGTGTATCTATAGCTCAAGCCAATTTTTCTGAACCTGGAGAAGGGAGGGAGGGCCTCTCTCTTATAGAAAATCAAGCAAGAAGCTTGTTGAACATACTTGAGGCTCTAAGTCATCCCTCTATACACGTGTATGGAGGATGACTTCTATGCCTTCCAGCAGTCATAGCTGGCAAGAAAAGATCTCCAAAAAGGTGCTGGAAAGCTGCCGACCACTTGAAGTGGTCGGCCAGCTACTTGTAGTGGTCGGCCGACCACCACAAGTGGTCTGCCAGGAAAGAAAGTGGTTGGCAAGTGGGGGAAGGTGGTCTACATATTGAAAGCAAGCCAATGGTGTGGTAGCCGACCACTTTTGGTGGTCTAAAGATCAAAAGACCAGTTGGCTGACCAGAAAACTGGCTGGCGGAAAGAAAAGCGGTTTTCGGGGAGAGAAACTGGTCTCCCACCCTTATTCCACCCTCCAAGCAAGGAAAACAAGGTTTGTGGCAAAAACAAACCAAAAAGGATGCAAGACGAGAGTCCGAGGGTCGAGGCGCGCAGCCGGAAGCCTCGAAAACTAGTCAACGGGCACCAAAAGTGATCTACGAGGGAAAAGTAGTCTACGACTACAAAAAGTGGTCTATGAGACCACAGTGTCCCTCTAGACCAAGGCAACAAGGCATGGTCCGAAAACCAGGCCAAAAGGAGAACGTTAAGCAGTCCCGAGACAAGGCACGCGACCGAAGGCTCTGAAAATCGGAAACTAGTCTCCAAGCAAGAAAAGTAGTCTACGACCACAAAAGAGTGGTCTACAGACCTCTCTCTCCCTCCAGGGAAGAGAAAACAAGGTTTGGTTCAAAACCAAACCAAAAGGGAAGCAAGGCAAGGCGCTCGGCCGAAGGCTCTGGAAATCGGAAACTGGCCTACCAGAGGGAAAAGTGGTCTACGGACATCTCTCTCCCTCCAGGCAAGGTCAACAAGGCTTGGTTCACAAACCGAGCCAAAATACAAAGAGTTCAAAGGCCCAAAGGCAAGGCACTCAGCCAAAAACTCCAGAAACTCGAAAACAAGCACAAACATGCACAATCATCGAGCGCTCAAACGATGACGTCTGAGTCTTAAGGTCGGTCAAAAATGGGGTGTCGATAGTTGCCCTCCTTTGACAGAACTCGAAAGTCAAGAAGTGACGGGAGTGAATGTCAAAACCTAGAAACGACCCATTTTTGACAAGGCCTAAGACTTAGACAAACAAGCAAGATAACAAAGAAATGCGCCCGCAGGCAGGGGCAAGATACAAATGACATGCACAATGCCGAACATAACTTGTGATCATGCAAAGAGAGCTGTAATGAAGCAATTATGCAAAATAAATGCAACATTTTAAGCGAATACTATGCAAGCAAGTAAATATGAACCAAACTACATCTCATGCAGAAAGGATGTAAGAAAATTATACGATTCTCACCGTATCTCACGCGGAGAAGACTAATGCATACAATATCGTCTGGTTTCACCAGCTTCAAATGAACCGTACATACAATATCGTGCCTGCACAAAAGAGATTTTGACAAGTACAATATAGCAGGAACTTATGATCAATGTTATATCAAGATACAATATCAACACAAGATAAAGACGTGTACATATGATGCCGATGGAAAGGTGCATAGCAATGCAAGTGAAAAGTGCACAGCAATGCAACTTAGTGTGCGCGACAACGCAAGTGAAGAGGTGCGTAACAATGCAACTAGAACGTGCATAACAATGCAAGTAGAGAGGTGCGCGACAACGCAAGTAAGGAGGTGCATGACAATGCAACTAGAGTGTGCGTGACAACGCGGGTAAAGAGGTGCAAGACAATACAACCTAAGAGTGCGTAACAACGCGGATGGAGGGGTGCATGACAATGCAACCTAAGTGTGCGTGACAACGCAAGTAGTGTGTGCATAACAATGCAAGAGGAATGTGCATAACAATGCGAGCAAAATGTGCATGACAACGCAAATAAAGTGTGCACGACAATGCGAGAGAAACGTGCGTGACAACGCAAGTAAAGTATGCATGACGATGCGAGAGAAGTATGCATAACAATGCGAGAAAAGTGCAACTTCAATAATACGTTTGAAGCAAAATGCCGAAAGAGGAAATGCAAGCCTTAACGAGACCAATTCGACCGTAATCTCCGATTTACCTCTCGGAGGGGTCACAACGTATTCAAAAAGGATACATGTCAAGCCCCCAACTCGCCCGTAAAAGTTTGGGCATGACCTATTCAGAAACGAACAGTTAACCTGATATACATAACATACGGGGCCTGAACGAAAGCATTAAACATAAAAAAAAAAAATAAATAACAAAAAACAATCTCCATTGAGCTATCACTACTATGCCAGGATCACAAACTTCAGAACAGGAAAATAATATACAGAAACATGCATCGGAGCATCGGTTATATACATACGTATATACAGACCCAGCCCTTTGATTGGGCGTATAATAAAACATTATAGACATCTCAATCTTAAACAGGCAATTAGAATACAAGCCAAAGCTTGACAAAAGTTCACTAAAAGAAAGAACGGCTCCACCTAAGTGCCTGGACACATTGAGGTTGACAAAAGATAGACGACCCTCAGGAGTTAAGACTGGCTCCCGGGTTGATTACCTACAGAAACAGACAAGATGCGGAGTGAGCGAAGCTCTGTGAATAATAGTACTTATATAGTTTAATGTACAATTTAAATCATAATACATAACCACGCATAGGTAACTGCAGAGTTTACTTTTAGAACGGCCTTAGGCCCAGACATAACAGAACGGCCATCGGCCCAGAAATAATAGAACAGCCATTGGCCCAGAAATAACAGGACGGCCATCGGCCCAGAAATAACAGAACGGCCATCGGCCCAGCAATAATTCAGATGTGCACAAATTCCTTTCACGTTTACATTCACATCGATTCCCAACCAATATATATGTAATGTAGTGACTTACGGAAAACAGAACGTTAATAGCGATAAGCATTAACGGTAATGAATGCATATCCATGGCACTATTACTCACAGTGTTGTGGCGGGACGCTACTTCCTCCCGGAGTGTGCCCTACACACATAGAACTCACAAATTAGTTCAAATTCCTCTTAAATTCACATTTCATTCGTTAACTTTTAGTAAATTAAGAAGCACTTTAAAAATTGCAAATATTAATTTCAACCATCCCAGAGGGTCAAACAGGTCAAATGGAGCAATCCATTTTTTTCACCTTGGGCCGCACGTGCGACTGTGAGCCCCGCACGTGCGGCAAATACTCCTGCACGTGTGGCAGTGATGCCCCGCACGCACTTTTTAGACAGTGTTCAAGCCCAAAATTGCACCATTTTCCCGCACATGCGGCCAAAGCTCCCGCACGTACGGCCATGACTCTCGCACGTGCGGTGATTCTGCTAAAAAACAGTCTGAAAATTCCTATAAAATCCCATTCTTTTGGTAAATGTTCAATAGGCTTCAAAGTGGTTCACAAACCATGTTTTTTTTTTGGGTGGGTAAGTCATAAATTAAAGACAAAGAATTACACATTTACAAGAGGCATACCCCAGGTAATACAACATAACTAATTTTGCCCCCCAAAAAAGGGGGGGGGGAGCGTAAACAAATAAAATAAACTAAAACCCAAATTTGCCTAAATAAAACTAACTATAAACCAAATTGTCCATATATCCTTTTTGTCCCCAAGTGACCCCTATCATAAAATAATAGAAGGAAACTTGGGGAGATATATGGACAAAAACAAAATACAACAAAAAAATAACCATCGGTGAACCACCTAACACACTAGCCAATATACACATTGGCCCAAATAAATTTAACACAAAGAATTGGGCCCACGAGCTGTTATAGAAACTGCCCATAGGACCCATTTCATAGTTACAAAAATCAGCCCACAAAAAACCGTCCCCCATGGCTTCAGAATAATGGGCCCACATTGAGAACTAATCCCACATGCTGGCCAAACTTTCTTGAAGACCCTAGGTAGATGCAATAAACTCCATGCTTAAAAAAAAACCCAAACCCCACGTGAAGGGGCCCACTTGAACCATTTGAAAACCAAAAAGGTTACTCTTTGAGTAGGAAAAAGGCCCACGTGACAGCCGCACCTAGTAGGTTGCATTAGGTCCTCTACCTAACGTGGGAGATAGATACAAAAATCTTCTTTACAGCTGGTCGGCTTTACCGACCACTTTTGACTACCTCTTCTTACATACACTTGATTAGAGCACCAGCACTAGCATGACACACAGCAAAGCATTCCATGCGCGCAGGCCAAGCTTGACCCACACGCCCAAATACTCGCCCACAGTGCGGCGCACCACTGAAAAAACGATTCCAGTAAACCACCATGGCCGGAGCTGGTCCCAAAACCTTAGCAGTGAGATTCATCATCCTCAACATGGATACTACGATGCCGAAAAACAACCCAGTGTCAGTGAAACCAAAAAACCAACATCAGTGGTGATATAAATACCACCCACGACAAGCTTGTAAAATCACCAAGTCATCTGAACAACGGACAACCGGAAAATAGGGGCAGTAAAAAATTCACTACCGAGACAACACAGAATCACTCTGGCAACCAGAACGTACCAATCCTCTTCACCTCAACAGCGTAGGTAGACTGGAACAAACCAGGTTCGTCCAAACTAAGCCCCACCTACAAACACACCATCCCACGGAGAGACGTCTAGCAGTCCGTTGGCATTTTCTAGGCCCCTCCTTTTAGTTCCCAGATTACACAAGCACAGAAAGCCACCATCACAACAAAGAACCCACCAACAATGACCAAACTCCGTCTCAGGCACTGGCCCACGGACAGTTTGCCCAACGGGGGTTGACAGATGAGGCCAACCGCAACTTAATATAAACCATGGAGGCCGAAGTTAGCTGGGACAAGAATACCTCCAGAAACAACCGAAGAACTCAAACAAAATTAAAAATCATGAGCATAGATCATCAACACCCAAAACCAGGGCTTAATAGATCTGAATCAAACTCACTCACCCGCAGAATCTAGGTAGAGGAGCTAAATAAGCTGGCCGGAACCGCACCAGTCCCGAACCTATCGTGATACACCACCGGGGGGGAGCTTTCTCTCTCTAGAATCTAATTCATAGCACACATCAAGCCAACTAAATTAGATCTTCAATTCTCTAACATAATTCATAGCACACATCAAGCCAGCTAAATTAGATCTTCAATTCTTAAGGTTCACAAACATAGCCCAATTCCATAATATTGCCATTGTTTCTAAAGCTTCACGAATACAACTCAATTTCCATCCTTACACACCTAGACTTGTACATACTTAGTCATTCATTCAACAATTGAGCTCAAGCATGTTAGGAACAATGAGATGGAATAAAATTCCTTTACATGGTTCAAATTATTATAAACCACAACATGATAAAAGATACTCATTCAATCTTATAAATGATACACACACACATGCACACACACAACCCTCATCTTACATGAACCCACATGGAATCCTTTCCAAACACAAGAGAGGAGCTCATTAAAATGAAATCTACATACCTTGGGCTTAAGAATCTCTACAACCCTTTCACTTCCCTAATTTTCCCCTTGAAGAACTCTTCTTCCTCTCAACCTTTCTCTCTCAGGATAGTTTTGAGTTCCAAATTCATAGTCAACATATAAGAGATAACCATATATATATAAGAGTGAATGTGGACAAAAATCAATCGTTTAATCATCCCAAATTGAAATTTCACAGAAATGCTTATTATTACCTAAAAATTATGTTGATTTCAAATATAAAATCTATTTCAGATTATCAAGCCTCTAAGGTCCTCAATTTCTGATCCAAACATTCTAAACATAACAGATACTTTTCTTATTAAACAGATACGGGTTTTAAATCATAAGATCCATGGGATTAAACTTAATTTTTCACGAAGTTTCACATCAAACATTTGAAACCACGGACTAAAAATATATCAGAATCACATACGAGGGTCGGGTTATTACAATACACCTTGCTCTTGACGAGTGACGATGAGCTACGCATCGAAGACTTGAATTGAAGTTCTCGCGGAAACAATTCGAGCCGAAAAGTGTACTTTCCTTGCACTTTCTCGAGAGCCGAGGGCTCCAATCATCACCAAAACACACAGGGAGAACAATGGGACCTTGGAGACCATCCAGGAGTGCTACAGACCACCTAGAATGGTTGCTGACCAGTTGTTGACAACCTAAGTGGTCGGCCAGCCAGAAAAACTGGTCAGCCGACCAGTTTACTAAAACAGGGGCAGCTTGGTCTTTTGAAGGCCGGATCTTTAAATATACAACTCCAAAGCACATTTCATCACATCTCCAAGGCCGAAATACACTTCTCTTCCTCCCTAGACCATTTTCCCTCTTAGATCTGCACTTTATACGCGTTTTCCAACGCCCCACGCGAAGTTGTTTCGCAAAAACTTTCGATTCTCTTCGTTTTGAACCGATCAGAATTTGTTCTCGGAGCTTCTTTCTCCATTTTCACCACTTGAGGTATGTTTCTCTCGAATTTTAGCACATTTTCCTGGGCGTTGACTTTTGTTGACTTTTTCTCTTCCCGAGAGTTGACTTTTGTTGACTTTTTGTAATTTCGGCTCATTTCGGTCATTTTTGCTCATTTTTGCATCTTTTTTAGATGGCTGATCATATTCCACATAATGGGGGCTCCCTGAGAGCAAAGGACGAGCCTGATGTCATACCATTGTCTCCGAGGATTCGGCCTTTCGACCCTGAGAGGTACCAACCTCAAGAGCACATCCTACCTCCTAGCACCTTTCACCGCTTCACTGATTTCGCGCGACGGGCACCCGCAGACTTGTTGTTACAGGAGCCAGAGTGCCACTTATCTCATCACGCGCGTGAGGTGCGTACTTCACTTTTACATTCTCTACAATGTATTTTGCATTTCATGCTTTCGCTATGTATTTCATCTGCTCGTTTTGAACACATTTACATACACAACACTCCTGTTCATTCTGAACATAATTCACAAAACAGCATCCTTCTCACTCGGCACACAACTCATACATAACACTCTGTAAATTTGGCACACAGCTCATTTGGACACACAGCACATTTGGGCACACAGCACATTTCGGCACACAGCTCATTTTAGGCACACAGCTCAAAACACAACACTTTGTTGATTTGGCACGCAGCTCATAACACAGTATTCTATTCATTGGGCACACACCTCAAAACACAACACATTATTCAATCTGAACAGACAGCTCATAACACAGTACACTATTCAATCTGAACAGACAGCTCATAACACAGTACACTATTCAATCTGAACACACAGCTCATAACACAGTACACTATTCAATCTGAACACACAGCTCATAACACAACACTGCTCATTCTAAACGCACAGCTCATAACACAGTATTCCTCATTCTGAACACACAGCTCATTACACAACACTGTTTATTTTGCAACTGAATACATCTGTTCATTCTGAACGCATCTATCTTTCCGTTTCACACGGGGTTACAGGTCTATCATCGTGAGGGAGTGGTACATGGAGCTCCCAGATGCTGTTCGACACATCATTGATGAGCCAGGATTTGGCCCATTTTGTATGGGGTTGTCGCGTCATCCGGCGAGCAGAACCCTTTTAGGTGCATTAGTAGAGAGATGGTGGGACACCACCAACTCCTTTTATTTCTCTGCTACTGGGGACTTGACGATGACCCCGTATGAATTTTCCA
Organism: Camellia japonica; assembly: GCA_030407325.1. Taxonomy (NCBI): domain Eukaryota; kingdom Viridiplantae; phylum Streptophyta; class Magnoliopsida; order Ericales; family Theaceae; genus Camellia; species Camellia japonica. Next base: position 3,702,553 of record JAPPVO010000013.1, read on the forward strand.
TGCTAACGGGCCTCGACGTGGGAGGTTGGCAGATCCCATACGATTTTGATATGGGCGAGTAGGAGGCAGGGACTTATCTGCTCGGAGCCCATCCACCGACCTACAGATCGACATGCTTGGTCAGGTACACCTGGTTTGCCAAGCAGTACAGGAGGACTACGCCCAAGACCGTTGAGGCCATAGAGCAGTATGCCCGGGCTTTCTGAGGTTCTTTCTCGGGACCACTCTATTCTCCGACAGGGGGAACACAGTCGGGCTATATCTTCTCAGTGCTCTGGTAGACCTATCACAGGTCCGGTACTTTGATTGGGGCGGCGCTGGCCTCGCTACCCTTTACTGCTACATGAGCGCGACCTCCCGCGGGCGAGGGACCATAGTATGTGGCTACTGGAGAGCCTGGGAGGTACATTCTGCCCTCTTAATTTACATTTATGTTTTTCATTATCTGTACACTGCACACATTACATACATTATATTCTATACTCTGCATTCTGCACTCAGCATTCTGCGTTTTCTATACATTCTGTATTCGCATTCTGCACTCAGCATTATGCATTTTCTATACATTCTGTATTCACATTCTGCACTCAGCATTTTGCATTTTCTATACATTTCGTATTTTTATTACCACTATCTTGCCTTTCACAGCTGTGGGTTTACGCCTACTTCCCGACGCTTGCCCCCGAGCTTGAGGTGGAGGCATCGCTTAAGATATCGTACTCACGCAGATTCGAGGGTCGGTGCCAACCTAGACCTCGAGAGACTCTGCCATATCTGAGGCAGTATTTCGACACTGTGCGGGCGACCGAGGTAAACCAGAACTCTCAGTTCTTCATGCTTTCAACTTTGATTCATCTTGCATATTTATGACATCTAATCAGTTTATGCACTTGCTATCCGTAGATCACTTGGCAGCCATGGATAGCCATGCTAGGATATTCTCGGTTCTAGTTTGCTGGGGGCATGGGGCACCTCTTGGTACAAGATTCTGTATGAGGGACCAGTCGGCAGGGCCTGGTTTCTTAGGGAGCGCTTCATGTGCCAGACGATGGGTAATCCCACTCAGGAGATCTCCTCATCGCCTCCACTGGACATGCGGTCCACAGAGAGTCTCACTTCTCGGGAGACTGACGACCTCATGCTGGGTGTCGATGCAGTTCTTTTCTTGAAGGAGGGGGAGTACACGACATACCGCCATACATACTTGATGCCTCCACTGCCAGGTGTCCGTACTCCTACGAGGAGAGCTGCTGATATGCCGTCGTTGAGTCACGCCTGGGCTACAGACATTCCCTCGACCAGCAGGGCCAGCACTTTGGGAGGTAGGAGTAGGGGGATCCCCCCCATTAGGCAGTGTGCTGGATGGCTAGATCTTCCGACCGAGCTAACCGGCTGGTGGTATGGGATGCCTTACCAGATTCCACTGGAGCCTCCATTGCCCGACCATTGATATGTTAGCGACCCTGACTCACCATCGGTATGCTCCACAGTTTTCATTTATCATTTAGATATTTAGACATTCATTCATTCACTGATGACTTGAACTTGCATCTGTAGCCTCCCAGAGGATATACTGAGGGGTTGCTCGAGATGGTGACCTCACTCGAGAGTATGGTCTTACGGAGGGAGATGCTGTTGTACGCCTCCGGCATTCCGGTACTTTTCAATTTCCTTGCATTTATCATACTTCTGATGACATCTGGAAACTGGACATTTCACTATATTGATTCACTACGTGTGTAGAACACATCTGACACATCACATTCACATACTATATCTGCATGCACACACTCTATGTACCATTCTTGCATCTAATATTTGATATACACAATCTGGCTGATGTATTCGAAACTGCCTTTTCAAGTCTCACCACTACAGGCTGAGCCATCCAGGCCTTCTCGAGCAGCTGGGAAAGGGGTCTCGACTCGCGGCCGAGGGAGGCGTAGAGCACCTGCTAGACAGGATGACGAGTCTAGGGAGGTGGAGGAGTCAGCGCATCCTTAGTCGGAGACATCCGCAGACAAAGATGATGACTCTGGTTCAGGTTCGGAGGGCAGAGGCGACACCGAGGAGGATTTCAAGGATGGCGGCTCCGATTCAGATGGTGGTGCCGGTGGCGGTGGTGCAGAGGCTGCTTAGCCGAAGAGGATGAAGAGAGCCTCTCGATCTTAAGCCCGATAGCCCCGATTCAGATGTTTTGCTTTATTTTCTTTTCACTAGTAGTTGTAGCACATTGTACAGCATTAGGCTGTTGTAACAAGCCCGCGAGGGACCTCGCTACAGTTCGGACTCGATTTGTGTCACGGTTCTAAATCTGAACCAAAGAGTCCAAATCCGGCAAATCGTTTTGAGAAAAACAGATTTTGAAAAGAAGTGCCAAACATGGACTGCTTTGCCAGATACAGAGTCGCCACCTAAATGTTTTTTTTTTTAAAATGGGAAATTTAGGAAACCCTGACTCGGTGCCAAAGGCCACGTGTCCGTCATCACCAAAGTTGTCTTGGCTCGGGAGCTTGGGTACGATCGGGGAAGGTCAGCTATGAGCACTCCCTTTCGCCCGGTCCGAAGACCGGCTTCTACTAACCATGATATCCATTTTTGAAAACGTTATGTGTTCTTATTCCGATTAAGTGAGTTGTTTAGTGGAGGGAATTTCAAATTATTTTGGGAATTCACGTGGGTAATGCTTTTAGCTAGCCACTATAATTATTTCTTTTTTAGTGGGCATTTTGTGGGCAGTCCCGTGGGCTACCTTTCATGGTGCATGTGGTCTTGTTGATTTTGGGCCTTCTTGGGCTTAATATGTGTTGGGTCTCTATTTTATTGGTGAGCCCATATATTTTTGCTTATCCACAATGCAGTGAATCTTTTGTAGTTGGTTATTTCATGTTGATTGATCGTGTGATCCTCATGTGACTCGATATGAGGGTGGTTTTGAGCCATCTCCGCCAAGAGTGATTGGGGAGTCACTGCTATGGGAAATAGTGGTTCGATAACTAGCCGAGTTAGAGACTGGGAGATGAGCGGGAGGTTAGCTACCGGTTTTCTGGTCGCTTCTTGTCTTCATGTGACCCATCCTAATTGATTTTATTGCCACGCCTGACATGGAGTGAAGGGGACACTGCCGTGGGGTTTGAGGCTTGTGATCTACCATGGAAGGGACTGGGGGATGTGATGATTGCTCTCATGTTTTGTTGGCTATATATTGGTTTGTTGCAGCGGGACTATTGTTTTTTCACTAAACTTCTCAAGACCATAGATTATGGTGATTGACTTTGTAGGCTTCATGTGACTCAGTCAGGATCTTTCATGGGATCGATCTTTTCCTTCGTCATGGCTTGGGTTGAGTGGCTAGGATGTCACGGCTATGAGAAGCGAGATGCTTATTGGATTCCATGCTTTCATCCGAAGTAGAGACTGGGAGCCAGCGGGGGCAGTTATCATTTTTCGATTGGTCTTGTTGGATGTTTAGTTAGTTACATTTGTATGGTGTGTTTGTTTATTATGTTTTATGAGTCTGTGGTGTGCTTTTGTTTATTTGCCCATATATCCACCCCTAGTTTCCATCTATTATCTCTGTTGGTAGGGGTTACTTGGGGACAAAAAGGATATATGGGCAAAGTGGGGTTCTTGCTTTTTTCCTGTGTTTCTCTCGCTTTTGCGACAGTGGTTTTAGGTTGTAGGATGTCCAGTGGTAGTTTTCTCTGGCTTTTTTGTTCGTCTATTATTTGTATTAGGGCGTACCTGGGGTATGCCCCTTGTAAACTTGTACATTTTACTGTCTTTATTTTATGACTTACTTACCCAAAAAAAAAAAAAACACAAAAGTATAGACTAGATCGCCTAATTTGGAAACAAACATTGCATATCCGTTCGTTTTGAAAGCGTTTCGGACTTTGCTACTCGCAAGTAGGCTAAAACATGGATTTCAACGAGTTTTTCCAACTCAAACAATCCAACCTCCACCCACAGGCATTCAAACAGTTTATCTCATATAAGCATTTAGCCACATGGTAATCATACTGTCATGTTAACATTCACACGCATGCGATATGCTAAAGCATAAATACTTACATCGTACTCCGTGCCAAAACAATAAACTAGTTAGCAAACATGCATGCCCTAGTTCATGTTAAAATGACTAATGCAACACATGCAATGGTGTAATCTGGACAGGCTCGGTTATCCTAAGCATGGCATGTGAAATGCTAACATTCGGTGCACGTATTCAAGTTAGATTTGAAAATACAATGCGGGGTATATGATGTACCGAGCCCGGTGCATGTCAACGAATGCATGGATGCACGCATGCATTGCATAAGGTATGCTAAAATAAACGTGCCCTAATCTACCATCGTAAGCAGGTAAATAAAAGGGAAGAAAGAAGTGGGGATTGGAAGACATACACACACCCACGCACACTTATTACAAATTTGCCCTCGCTCGGAGGGACCCAAAATAATAATACAAATTAACCAACTACGCAAGCTAATTAAATGTTACAAATTGCCTAATTAATTAACAAATTAATTATGCTAAGAAAAACAGTAAACCGCCTCGGGGCGAGGGCTCAATGCACGCGCGCTCGGATTCCGCTAAGAATTACACTGCCATGCCTAGCCTACCTCTGTTTTCCCTGCTTTGTTCCTCCGAAAACTGCCAAAGCCTCAATGATGCCTCTCTGGACACTGGAGAATCCCACCGGCTAATTAGAATGACCACCGGCAATGAATTTGTGGTCATCGGCGCAGAATGAATCCACCGGCCATCTATTGACTGCCGGTCGGCACTAAATACTGCCGGCCGGCAATAAATTCCTGCAGAACCTGCAACTCACAGCAGCAGAGGGCAAAACTTGCATGGCAATGCTATTCAAGCTATGTATGCACCAAACACATTCCTTATCATGTTTGTGACTCAAAGGAGGATGTGCCTCGATTCCCGGACCACTAATCACGCATTTCCATGCATGATGGTCCAAAGAACCAAGTGTGCACTTTCAATTTTAAATGAAATGCAATGCAAACAACAAACCAAAGAGTCCTAACCTCTATCACACTCACTTCAAGAGGCCAAGCATGCACAATGCAATGCAATCCTAGACATGTTGGCTAGTATGCAATATGGACAATGCAAGGCACTTATACAAACATACAAGCAAGCATGCAAGGCAAGCATGCAAACCAAATAAAAGAGGGACTTAAACATGAATTAGGCAACTCTAAATAGGCCCAAATCAGTAGCCAAAACCAAGGAAGTGAAGGCCAAAATGCACACACACATGCAAGCACTCATGGTCCAATACTTAAAGCATAATGAGGCGACTTTTAAACACATTTAAAAGGGCACAAATATGGACAATTAGCATGCGAGTTAAGCTCTGAAATCATGTTAGAAGCGGTGCCAAACCAGCTCAAACAAGACAAACAAAAGCATGCAAATGGCCCAAGTACTTGAGGCAAGCCAAGAGGCATTAAACTACACTTGGCAAGACCTAGCATGGCAAGACTTAAGCAACTAAAATTAGAGTTTTAGCACACAAAATCAAGCCCAAAGGACCACTTAGATGGCATCTAAATGGCTCAAATTCAAAGGCATGCACAATGGTCAAAACATAGGGCATGCAACACATGCTCTCAAAGCAACAAAGAGGCAACTACGGCAAGCATATGAGCATGTCAAAGGGACTGAAATTACATGTTGGGTGGTTCCAAACCACCAAAATGATGCAAGCAACACAAGCTACACATTCACATACTTGAGGCATACAAGCCTAACAAGCTACAAATGCAAAGAAGCTATACTAAACATGCCAAAATCGATCCAAACAACTATGGACAGACCTAAAGCATGGCAAAATAAGCACAAAACATTCATAAGTCTAAGCCTAAAACATGCTCGAACAAGGGCTAATAACCTAAGGCATGTTAAAGGATTAAGGAGGCATTACATGGCAACTATGCTAAACATGCATGGAGTACCAAAACCAACTTAATACAAAGTTATAACATGGCAATATAAGCATTAAATAGAGCCATGGCATGCTCAACACACACTTGAACAAAGACTTCCTTAAGAGACCAAAAATGGTCCCTTTCAAGGACAACAAGGAGAGGGGGTGGCCCTCCCCTTTTGGAGACTTCAAGGCACCATCTCCACCACTGAAATCCCTCAAGATTTCAGTGGTGAAGAGGCCCAAACACCAAAGTCTCAAAACTTGCACAAAATGGCACAAAACAAGGGCCTTACAAAGCCTAAGAGGGGTCAAACTTCCCCAAAGCACAAAACACTCTTAATAAACTATCAAGAGGGCCTAAAAACAGAACTTTTTTTATGTTATACACTAAACACAAAAACAGCTCTAAGATAGGTAGAAATAGGATGCAAAAATGGGGAATAAAGGACTAGTTTCTTACCCTTGTTGACCTTCTTCACAAAGGTTGATGTTGTTGCTTCTTTGAGCTCAAATCCAACCAAAGACCTCAAGAACAAGCTCTGGTCCTTGAAGAAACCAAGAAAAAGTGAAAGACTAGGTGTTTGTGTGCAATAGTAAGACACAAAACACCTAGAACACACACAAGGGAGATATAGAGATAGGATATGAATGGAACTCAAACCCTAAAACCAGAGCTTTCTCTGAGTTGTTTTCTCACTAAAAAGCCAACCCTAAAGCCAAGGGAGGAGGGCTCCTCTTATAGAGGAGCCAATCTTGTAAAGCTTGTCAAGGAAGCTAACAAGAAGAGCATCCCTCCATACACGTGTATGGAGGGGAAACAAATGCCATACAGCTGTTTCAAAATATCTGAAAAAGCAACTGAACAGTAGTCGGCTGGCCAAAAATGTCATTTTGACAAAAATGACTGCCGACCGGCAACAAAGAGTGCCGACCGGCAATATATATCGCCGGTGACAACAAAACACCAGCCGGTGGCCTCTAGCCATGGCCGGTGATGTGTGGGGATGCCTCACAAGGCATTCCCTGCCTTTCCAAGGCAAAACACAAGTGTTTGGTGCAAAACCAGACACAAAACGATCGAGTTCGGAGATCTTGAGGCAAGGCGCGTAGCCGAGACCTCCGGGAACTCCAAACGAACACAAACATGGATGATCACCGGGTGTTCAAACGGTGACGTCCAAGTCTTGAGGACGGTCAAAAATGGGGTGTCTACACTTTATTTTCTTAAAACTCGTACCCTGTTGTAAAATGTTGTAAAAAATAAACCATGATGGAATGAAACATCTTTTTGTTCAAAAAGTGTTGTATTTGTATTCTAAGCATCGCATCGCATCATTTTGCACAAAAATGAGATTGATGAACATTGAACATTCATGCATTACCAAGTCAGGTAGTGAACCAACGTAACAATCTAAACAACTTAACAAAGACAATTCAATAAACGAATTAAAAACAACTCGATAAGAAAATGAGCAACAACTCGACAAACAAATCGCAACAACTCGATAATCAAAGAGCAACGACTCGATAATCAAAGAGTAACAACTCGATAAGCAAAATTTAACAACTTGATAAGCAAGTGCATTTTAGACAAACAAAGTGGCAAAACGCATCCGAAACAGCAGTAAAGTCAGATCTTCAGCACTCTCAGCACATAGGAAGGTTAGAGACTCCCTTCTAGAGACAAAAGGGTGGCTGCAGACCACTTTCTGCTCATGGCTAACCACTAAAAGGGCCTGCCGACCACTTTTTTGGTCTGCAGACCAGAAAATGTGGCTGGCCGACCAGAAAAACTGGCTGGCCGACCAGTTTTTCTGGGGACCTCCAGATTCTTGCCACATGTCCTCTAAACAGTGCCTTATCCTCCATAAAGGTTCCAGCTTTGTGGTTCCCTCATTCTAACTCAGTTTTGCACCAAAATGGAGGCATTTCTTGTCCAAAATCTCACAAATTGGATTGCTACCTTGGACGGCTAGGAAAAGCTGAATTTCTAGGGCTTCAGCATAAATGCACTATTCACGTTGAGTCGCACCCCGCTGCGTTTTTCATTCCTTCATGCCGCGGCAAGATGTTGGAATCTGGTAACTCACGCCTTTAGCTTTGGCGGACAAGAGATGTGTCCCACTTTCGAAGACTTCCAAGTTTTAATGGAATCCGAGCGCAATGAAGAAATCTTGCCCCAGTTCCGCTTTGGCCACATCCAAGCCTTGGGACGGATGTGTGGGCTTACTTTGCATGACGCTCGGTCATTGATTTGTGACGGAGTGCTGGACATTCCGAGCTTGTTTCATCGGTTTTCTAATGCTGGCGACCGCGGCAACCATCATTGGCAGGGTTTTCGGCAACATGCGCTTTGCTTGTGCATGTTATCTCATTTCTTGCTTGCCCCAAGCTCTGGTGGATTTAGCGCTCGTTTCATTGAGGTTGCCGAGGGCTTGAAAAAGGGCAAGAGCTGCATCGCCATGACATTAGCCGAGACATTGATGGGTTTGGACGATTTCCATCGCCGAGAGATGACTAGATTCGCGAGGAGTCCACTACTACTATAGGTAATGTTTCCCACCCCATCTCTCACATATATTTCTCACATCACATCACTCGGCCCTCGCACTCGGTTTTTCTCTCAAAACCCTTTTCTCACTTTTTCTCTCCACGTACACCTCTCTATTCTTTAATCTCTCATTTTTCATCCCTCCCCAGATATGGTTGATGGATAAGTTGAAGGTTGTGGACACATGCCCAGCATATTCAGCTAGCAGCTATTTCTTCCAGCGACGTCTAGTCGATGCCCCTGATGAAGGATGGTGGTACGAATGGATGCCCAGTTTGATTGCTCTTGACATTGCTTGGCGCTGCCCCTGGCTCAATTTACCGGCGATGAGTTACAACATGACTCGCCAGCCGGAATTCAGTTGATCGGCCTGACACACTGCGTCCTTTACTTTCCATTTTGAATCCGGCGCCAGTTCGGACATGATCAGACTTGTCCGGAAGAGGGGATAGAGTATCCTACCGCATTCCAGTCCGAGGCGCACAGCTAGCTCGGTATGCCACAACATGAAGGACGAGAGAGCTTCTGACCCCCGCTCCCATTTTCAGTTGCACCCTTTCTGATAAGTGTATAACTTGGCTTGATGATGAGGCACATATTGGGCCTATTTTGGCATCACAGGCTTCGACCAGCTCTGGGAGGGGGCGCAGGAACACCTGACTTATCCATGCCCCGAATTTATTTGCTTTAATCAGTACTTTCAAGTTTTCTTTATGAATGTAATAAAAAGCAACTTCAATTTGTATTCAAGAGTAGGAGAACTCTGTACTGAAATCAATGTAATTGAAGGTTGTGGGTACTGAAAATTTTCCGTTTGGTCCAAAAATGGTCTAAGTCGTAAAAAGATTAATTTGAGCAAAATCAACTTTTGTTAAAACTTTTCAAAACCATTTTCGATATGGATCACAACTGGACACGCCCGAGATCTATCACTGAGATGTACAACCCCGGATCCCAGCAACTGGAAAGTTGCCCCTAGTCTAAATAGCACTGAATTGGAGATCACAACCGAGCTCTTGAATGCAGAATAGACAAAGATGACCAACATGATCACATGGACAAAGTCGATCGGGGAAGTGTTTATGGCTGGACTTCAGAATGAAGTTGCCTACGTATCCCAAAGATGAGAATCAAGCCTTACGTAGTTCGGCTCAGGTTCACTCGTGTATTAACCCTCTCCTTTTGTGCTCTAACTTTTGCCAAGGCCACCCGTTCCGGGTTTTCAACCTTGCGAGCTCAGTTTTTATTATTTCAAATTTTTTATGCTCTAACTTTTGCCTAGGTCGCCCTTTTGGGTTTTCGGCCTAGCGAGCCACTCAGGGATAATATTTCTTCAACTTGTCCATGTTGATTGGATGGGAGAACTCTAGGCCATCTAGGTCCATCAGAATGATAGCTCCGCCCTACCAGATAGACTTGATGATGTAAGGTCCAATCCAATTGGGTCTAAACTTGCCCCTAGGGTCGTGGATGGAAGCTCGGTTGGCTTTGAGCACCAAATCTCCTTCTTTCAAATTCCTAAACTTAACCTTCTTGTTGAAAGCCTTGGAAATTCTTCGTTGATAACCCTGGACGTGATACAGTGCTTTCAGCCTTCTTTCATCAAAGAGCATGCGTTCTTCGAACCTGCTTTGCTGCCAATCTGCCTCGGCTATCTAACACTCAGCCAATACCCATAATGACGGAACCTCAACTTCGATAGGTAGAACAGCCTCCATCCCATAAACCAAGGAATACAGAGTTGCCCCAGTAGAAGTTCGAATTAAAGTCCAGTAGCCCCAAAGAACAAATGGCAGCTTATCTGGCCAGTCCCTGTTGGTTTCCACCATCTTCTGCAGAATGTGCTTGATGTTCTTGTTGGCGGCCTCAACAGCTCCGTTGGTTTGCGGCCGATATGTAGATGACTTATGAAAAGCCACGTTGTACTTCGCCAACAAGTCGATCACCTCCTTCTTGAAGTGGGAACCATTATCTGAAATAATCTCGTTCGGGACCCCGTAGCGACAGATGATGTTGTTTCTGATGAACTTAGCGACATGCGATGCCTTCAACATCGCGTAAGATTGAGCCTCGACCCACTTTGTGAAGTAGTCTATCGCTACTAGAATGTACTCATGACCGTTGGACCCCTTCGAGTGACAGCCCCAATCACATCAATCCCCAGACTGAAAATGGCCCTAGCAAAGTCATGTTGTACAGCTTCAACGGTGGAATGTTTATGCGATTTGCATGGATCTGACATTTGTGGCATCGCCGAACAAAGCCAATACAATCCTCCTCCATGGTGGACCAGTAATAACCCTGTCTAAGGATCTTCCGGGCTAACATCACCCCACTCATGTGCGCTCCGCACTCCCCTTCATGGATGGCCTCCATCAGGCATTTGGATTCTTCAGCATCAACACACAGCTTATGCATCCCGAGATGACCCCTCTTGTACAGTTTACCCCCGCAGACAATGAACTGAGCAGCCATTCTTCGAATTGCCCTCTTATCTTTGGCATTTGCCCCTGGCAGATACGCTTGCTTTTCCAAGAAGTTCCAGATGTCGTAATACCAGGGATTCTCATCTTGTACCTCATCTATGGCAGCAATCAGCTCGTAGGCCGGCACGAATTTCTGTTCGATGATTATCGGACGCATTCGGACTCCAAAAGAGATGTCTATCATAGAAGATAAAGTTGCTAATGAATCAGCGAACCTATTGTTCTCTCTTAACAAATCGGCGAAATTCAGTTTCTCAAACCGAGGAATCAGAACGTCCAAGGTCTGGTGATAAATTCTCATATGTTCTTCTTTGACTTTCCAATCTCCTTTAGCTTGAGATACAACAAGGTTCGAGTCCCCGATGACATCCAATCGTTTTGCCCCTCGTTCTAGGGCGGCTTCTAGTCCAGCAATACATGCCTCATATTCTGCCTTGTTGTTCGATACTTTGAACCGGAGTTTGAATGCTAAGGGTATGCAGGAATTGTCGGGTGCTATCAGCAACACCCCTATCCCATACCCGTATTGGTTTGATGCTCCGTCAAAGTACATCGTCCAGGTCTCTTCTTCGACATGTAGAATGGCCTCGTCTGGGAACAGATACTCAACTGCTTCATCCCCTTCAACTGGGTGATCGGCTAGGAACTCCGCTATCGCTCTCCCTTTTACTAACTTGCATGTCATGTACTTCAGATCGAATTCAGAAAGCAGAAGCAACCAACGGGCTAGCCTACCTGTAAGTGCTGGTTTCTCGAAGAGATATTTGATGGGATCTAATCTCGAAACCAGTATTACAGAGTGAGCTAATAGGTAGTGCCTCAGCTTCCTAGTAGCCCATACCAAGGCCAAACAAGCCTTCTCCGACGGAGTATAGCGGGTCTCATAATCCAACATTTTCTTGCTCAGGTAGTAGATAGCCTTCTCCACTTTGTCCTTGGACTCCTGTGCAAGCATGTAGCCCGTTATAGTTTCAGTCATTGAAAGGTACAGAATCAACGGTTTCCCCAGCTCAGGCGATGACAACACAGGTGGATTCTGTAAATATTGTTTGATCTGCTCGAAAGCAACCTGGCATCGGTCATCTCATTAGAACTTCTTTCCTTTCTTCAAGAGACCAAAGAGTGGTTCACAAGTCAAGGTTAATTTTTCGATAAACCGTCTTATGAATTGCACTTTACCCAGAAAGCCTCGCACCTCCTTTTCAGTCCTTAGTGGTGGCATTTCTATGATGGCCTTGATTTTAGAAGGATCTACCTCGATACCTCTCTGTGTGATCAAGAACCCCAGCATTTTCCCTGCTGTAACACCGAATGTACACTTCTGAGGATTCAGCCACAACTGATACTCTCTGATCCTTTGGAAGAATTTCTGCAAGGCGGTGTAGTGGCCCTCTCTTTCCTTGGACTTGACAATCATGTCGTCCACGTACACCTCAACCTCTTTATGGATCACGCCGTGCAAAATTGTGGTCGCGGCCCGCTGATACGTAGCCCCAGCATTCTTGAGCCCAAACGGCATCACCCTATAACAATAGGTTCCCCACAGAGTGGCGAAAGCAGTCTTCTCCCGGTCTTCGGGTGCCATCAAAATCTGATTGTAGCCTTAAAACCCATCCATGAATGAGAGCAACGCATGCCCAGCAGTGAAGTCCACTAATTCGTCAATATGCGGCAAAGGAAAGTCGTCCTTCGGACTGGCTTTGTTCAAATCCCTAAAGTCCACACATACTCGAATTCTGTCGTCCTTCTTCAGCACTGGAACTATATTGGCCAACCAAGTTAGGTATTCAGATACCAGTAGGAACCCTACGTCAATTTGCTTGGTGACCTCTTCTTTGATCTTCGGAGCCCAGTCCGGGCAGATCCTTCGGAGCTTCTGCTCAACAGGTCGGGCCTCTGGGTCAAGAGAGATCCGGTGCTATACAATCTCAAGATCAATTCCAGGCATGTCTTCGTAGGACCACGCAAAAACATCTTTGAAATCTTTTAATAAAGCGACTAAGCGCTCGCGCTCCTCCGAAGACAACGTGGACTCGATCTGGACCAACCGCGGGTCCTTCTCAGTAGCAACATTAATTGTGGTGATTTCATCAACCAAGGGTTTTACAAACCTCTCCTGCTCTTAATCAATCAAACGTTATAAAACCAGAGGAATTTCTTCCTCATCATTTTCATCAAAATTTTGAAATTCTTGATTAATGCAATAAATTAAAGGCACAGAAAAGTACTCGGAAGCCACAGTCGTACCATTCTCATTAATAACATCCAGTCCGCCAGATTCCTCTATTACAACAGACTCAAAGGAAAAAGAAAAAGATGACCTAGACAGGACTGTGGCATCTAGGTTGTCACCCTCAAGAATACCGGACTCAGACTCAGATGAGCTGGAACCTGATTTCGACTCCACAAACTCAGTGGAATCAGATTCCGGCTCACTACCTGACCCGGTGCTGCTTGATAAAAAGCGCTCCTCGTATTGCTAGACAAGGGAGGGTGTGATGGATGCATCCAGAATGTTTGAAGATGGGCTCACAACCGCTTCATTCCCGATCATGGACACTGAGAAGTTATCCCCCAAGCACTCTTGTATGATCTAGGGATCTGAGAGTAGACAAGCCAATGCTACCCCCATTTCAATCCTATGCTCTTGGAATCCTCCTCCTTGCACTGCTCAGCCTCAGCTGATGGGTCTGTCTACTCTTCGGCAACATCATCCCCGGACAATTGCAAGTCAAAGAAAATCTCAAATCCCGGCAGCGCCGCCTCTCCTCATTTAGCCATGACTCTGGGAAGTCGCTGAATGGAAAATCCTCCCCCTCCCGGACAAAGCATCCGTTCAGGTACCCTGGATAGGCCGGTGCACCAACTCATAAGGCTTCCCAGTTTGCTTGCTCTGGCCCTTCCGGCCATCTCTTTTCCTTTCCTTACCCAGTTCTCCTTGGTAGGCAGATAACCTAAACCAAAGGTATGTGGGTTATGCGGCACTTCGGCCGATGCTGCAATGCCTTTCCAGCCACTTCGCCCTAATCCCATACGAGGATGTGCTGGAGCTTGTTCATAAGGTAAACTGATTGTGCGCTGACGTATAGCCCCTCATCAACAGCTAAAATGTTCTGTACAACCCGGGCCTCAGCTAGGGTAAACCTTGACAGGAACACTTCCTCCGCGCCATGTTTAATCTCCAGAACTGGTGTAGAAACCTCTGGCAGTGGATGGATTGAGGAATTCCCAAAGACAACGGCCACCCCATTCCCACTACAACAAAATGGTACTTTAATGACAAAATCACTTCGTCTCCAATAGTGAAATTTTCGTCACCAAATTGATCCGTGACGAAATAATTTCGTCACCACATTCGTCATCAATTCGTCGTCACTAAAAGTACCCGGTGACGAAAATTGATTTTGTCACCTATTATTGGTATTTGGTGACGAAATATTTCGTCACCAAATGTTAAATATTTTGTCACCTATAACATCCATTTCGTCACCAAAATTAAATAAAATTTCATTATATTTATTTTGGGTGACAAAATATTTCGTCATTAAAAATAGTGATAAAATTTTTAGTGACGAAAATATCGTCACCAAAAGATGAAAAAAAAAGACCCTTTAGTGACGAAAACTTTTTGTCAACAAATATTATGAAATAGTGAATGTGTGACGAAATTATTTGTTGGGATTAGAAAGTTTTAGTGTCAATTTTTTTTCGTCACCAATAATAAATAAATTTTAAAAATTGAGGGGAGGATTATATTTGCAATTTATATATTTTTTTCAATAAACAATACCTGTACATTTTAATAATCTATTAAATAAAATATCTAATACAAATCAATATAAAATTAAACTGTTCATTATCATAAAACAACCCAAACAAAATACATGTCTCATAGTATCAAGAAATTAATACATAACATCCAAACTATAACATCTATTTTAGTAAAATCAAAAACTACAACACTATACCATGAATTCTTTACTATTCCACTTCTTGTCAATTAGAGATGTCCATTGATTAAGAGTAACACTTGTAACTGGGTGGCTTCTCGCGTACTCCTCCCCTCTTGCATCCTTAAGTTGCTTGTATTGTTTGTGCAACCTATAGGTGAAGCTACTCAATCGCCGACCAAACTGTCTGTTTAAAGTCCTTGCTACATCACTCGAATTGCCTTGTAGATCAAACTGATCCTACAAAATCAAATCATTTTTTTTATAAGTTAAATAACCTAAATTTCAGACAAGCAGCAATGAGCCTGATTAAACAACAAAGAAAAAAAGATTGCATCAACAGATGTGTTAACAGTTGCAATTTAATTCCTAGATATGCAGGCAAATTATTTTCTGGCAAGTACACTTTCCAGCAGAAAAATGAAGGCAATTTGAACTAAGCATTAACATTAAAAAGCCCTTGTTGGAAACAGGGAAACAAAAAGAACAAAGATTGAACATCTTAATGGAAGACTTTAACCTTCTATTGCGTTATAAAAATCCATGTAAAAGCCCAACCTTGCAACAATAAACTCCTACTCACAAAAATTGCTCTACTCATCTAGAAAATTCTCTTCTGAATAAAATGTCTCAAGCAAACATACAACTGGAGTAAACTGAAACAAAGAACTGTGATGTGATCTCAATCTCATCAAGAAAAATATTACATTCTGCTCAGATAATAAAAAAAGACGTTCTGCTAGAAGCTACAAATATCCAAAGCTTCGGCAAAAATATAATTTCTCAACAAATACCATTTAAAAATTATCTCAATTCTTTCAGCTAAATTTAGGTTATTTAACTTATAAAATTTAGGGAGATGAGATTCAGATAAACAAGGTTGAATAAGCTCAGCAACTTTGGCTTCCCCATCCCTAGGATAATCAACAGAAGAACAAGCATATTTTTGAAATGAGAAGTAATATTCATCATACTTTTCATGCCTATTACCATCAGAGTCATCTATAGAGAGAGGATCTTGTTCTTAGCTGTCAATTTTCAGCTTCTTATGAAATTAGGATGCATTCTGATGCCCAAATGTTATACCATTATCCCTGGGCCATAACAATTCCAGGACTGTGATCTGAAATACCAGGAGGAGCAAAAAATGTCTGTGACTCGGTCAAGATGCTTCTATGCAATAATTACCATGTAATTTCAGTTTCAATTTCAGTTTGCTCCTCCTGACTCGGTCACACAGAGAATACAACAAACTGCTGGAATGAGTAATTTTCCAGGAAGGCCAGATTCTTTTCCTGTGGAGAAAGAGCATCCATTTGTGTCCTCCAAAGCAGAGGGGCAGAGGCAGTGGAGTAGAGAGATGCACCAAGAGTTTCAAATTCAATATCACCTCACCTCTACACTGAAGGCAAGTATTGTTTCTGGGCTTTATAAATTATATCCCTAGATCTATGATTTACTGTTACCATTGGAAGTGGTAAAGACTTCGCTTTGATGTTTCATGTGCCTTCCTGTACATTGTATATTTGCTATGTCTGTGTTTAAGACATAGTTATAAATGATAGCCCTATAGAAATGAAGAGTTTTGGCTGTCTTATAAGGGATGGTGGGCAGTGAGGAAGAAGTTAGGAAATGAAGTACTTGAAGACCTAGGAGAAATAGAAAAATGAAAGTTGGAGAAAGATTCTAGCTAGGTGCCCCCAGTGATGTTTATTACTAGTTACTGCAACTGAGAATTAATTTTATATTCATTCTTTTCAATACCACGAAATCTTGGAAAGAAAAGTCACTTGAAATATATATATATATATACAGAAAAGTTACAGCCTGATATATAACCTAGCTTACAAGGTTATGCTAAGGTGAAGTATTTAAGAGGGGAAGTGACTTACTAGGTAATAATTTCTATATTTCAGTTTCAATTTCTATGCAATAATTACCATGTAATTTCAGTTTCAATTTTAATTTTCATGTGTCATGCCTCTTTTACTTGACAATAATTACCTCCAAGCGTTGGATCATCGGCTTCTTATCGGCATCGTGAATCTTCTTCCACCTACAAATGTAATAGTTACATATGTTAGGAAAAGTTGTTAGATTTATATTCCAAAAGGGAAATTTTTTTTTGCAAATAATCACATTTTTCTAGTTTATCTATTTCTACTCCATATACAATAAACAAAAATTACACCAAAAAATTCTAACATAAAATTTTAAAGTAAATTAATAAAAAAAAATAATTCCATAAAATACATTAAATTGGACCACAAGTTGACGCTTGCTTGTGCTTCCCACTTTCTTCCTTTAGCTCTTGTAAAGATAAAGAGATGATAAAAGGGTGAGAGAAGGGCACAAAGGAGTTAGGGATTTTTGGAAGGTTGCTCTCTCAAAACCCAAAGTGTTGCACATGGGACAAAGCTGCATTTCCTCTTTGATGTTTTTTGCTTTCAGAATTTTGAGGGCAGTGGATTTGCCTTGATTGTCCCAACAGTAGACTCCCCACACTAGGGCACTTCCCCCTAATCTTGTCCTAATAGTCCGAAGACATGTTGGGGCCATTCGCTCCTCAATGGTCCTCTAATCTCTCACCATGTGTTTAGTTGGGTTTTGTAGTGCATCTCTTCCATTGAGATAAGTTAAAATGTTTCTTTTATGCTATAATAATTTGTGAAAGTTTGTTAAAGAGACACCAAGATTATATGAAATCCCATTGATTGGATGAATATTCATTCCACTACCAAAAGGGAAGATGAGAGTTTGCTAAAATACAATGAAGGCATGGCAAAAGGGAGGTCAACTCATCCATAATGATCTTCATGAAGCTATCACACCACTTTACAAAATTTGCAAAATTACAAGTCTATATACACAAATAGGAAGGAGAAGGGAAGACTTTACTCCATGCCACACCCTTCCCTTGTCTTACTTTATTCATATATAGTAAATGCTATTTTGATATAAAAAATATCTATGTTTAGTGAATGTTATTTTGACAAGCAATCTTATCTATTAGACCACTCTCCCACCCCTGACCGCCTTGTCTGTCTCATCCTATTTGATATAAGCTTTTACAGATTTTTGTAGTAGTGTGTGATTGTAAGGGAATTTTGAAGAATTCAAATGTCCTTAATTCAGTTGGTCTGGTAGCATTTCCAATCAATCAGTAAGTTATTTGGATAACACTTTGCGTATTGAAGAGAGTTGTTCATGATCCTTATTTTTCTATCTTAGTACATATCAATGCTAAGTTTAATATTGAAAATGCAAGATTTTTTGGGCAAAGAAAAGAAAAAGGAGGTGCATTATATGGACTACATTTTAAATTTTTTTTCCAGACAACTTGGTTCGGGGATAGGATTAGGAGGAATAGGAAAATAAGTAAAACCGCTGGCTTCAATTTTTTTTTTTTTTAAGTATCATGGAAATGTCTACATATATATATACTACCTAGTTATCTATGTATTTCAAAACATGAAAACACGGAACAATAGATAAAAAATTGCAATACCATATAAAATTTTACTAATTCTTATTTAGAATCAAATTAATTAAGGATACGAAGAACAAAGATCACCATCACAATAATTCTCATCAAATTATAGCAATCAGCATATAATGTTTATTGCTTGGTTCAATTATTTCAGATTCACAAGAACAAAGAACAGCACAGATCTCACAAGATCACAAATTTTTAATTGAAACATATACTATACAATGATTATTATCATGAAAAATCATAACCAATTTGTATTCTAAAGTCACGTTGAAAAACAGAGAAATCAGAGTGGATGTAGTTGCTGCACATTCAAAATCTAGGGTTTTTATGAAACTAGGATAAAATCAGTGAAAAGCTAGGGTTTAACGCACCATATGAATCAAACTCGAAAGAGAGAGAATTAAGGTATTAGATGGATCAAAAGATAGAAAACGAAACGAGAGAGACAAAGGAGACTCACCAAAACCGTGAGCAGAGACCGAAGGGAGTGAGAGAGCCGCCGTCAGTGAGCTGAGCAACTAAGAGGAGAGAAAATGAGAGTGAAGAGGAAGAGAAACCCTACATAATAGGCTCATTTATATATATAGGTGCATAATAGTAATTTTACCAAACAAGAATCATACATTTAAATCAAATATTTTTATTTAGAAGTTAATTTCTAAAATAAATAATTTTAGGATAAATTACAAATACATCCCTTGAGATTTGCTTAAAATACGAATTGTTCCTATGATTTGGAAAATTACAAATACCTTTTTGTTAAAATTTTTTATTTAACAGAATTAATTAAAAAAGTGAAATTTCTAACTATTCACTTATACAATAATAACATTATCTAAATTATTAATTGAAATAAAATTTTAATATTATTAAAAATTGTTAATTAACTTGATGATTTATTAATAAATGACTCATTTGTTATGAAATTAGAAATCTCAGGGGGCATAATATAATTTTTAGAACCAAATAATCTTAAAATATTTAAAATCAAGTTTTTTTTAAATGTTAAATTAATGGTGACGAAAATATATTCCTCACTAATAATTTTATAATTAATGACAAATTTTGTTCTCATCAAAAGTTCTAAAATTTTGGTGCCACCAAAAAAAATTAGTGGGAAAACCTTCGATAACGAAATATTATTTTTCCTCACCTAAAAAGAAGTATTTATTAACGAAAATAAATTTCATCACTTATTATTTTTATTTTTTATTATATGTGACAAAATTTTATAATTTGTCATGAATTGTTCTTATTTAGAGAATAAATTTATTTTCTTCACTACTTTTCGTCACCATAGGTTACTTTTGTTGTATTTATGGGAAAAACCAAGTTAGGGTTAGAGAAAAACCAAGTGAGGAGGACGCAGGCAGCGAAGCATCCAACAAATTCGGGTTCAAATTGGGGAAAAACGAGTTACGAAAGTGAGAGACGAGAATGGGGATAGCGAGATAGAGAAGAGGGGGGACGGAGGTTAGAAAAGTGAGAAGAGGGAAGAGAGAGCTCAGAAAAGCGAGAAGATGGAAGGGTAGAGAGAGTGAGGCGAAAACAAGGAGCGAGAGAGAGAGAGAGAGAGACCTCTTGTAGAGAGCGCCAACCGGTGACGTGCGGGTTGACCGATGCGATAAAGATGAACAGACGGTATGATGGAGATATATGGGTGAGGGAGTGACAGAGAGAGATATTTATGGTTCAATTTGATTTTTTATTGATTTTAAGCATTTGGTGACGAAATTTAGTTTTCCTCTCTAAAAATAATACATTTGGAGACGAAATTATTTCCTCTCTAAAATTTTTTACAATGGTGACGAAAAATTTCGTCTCCAAAATGGCACCAAATCTTCCGCCAAATATTCCAAGGGTGGGAAATTGTTTTGTGACGAAAAATAAAATTTAGAGACGAATAAAATTTTCGTCACCTATTGTTTTATTTGATTTTAAGCATTTGGTGACGAAATTTGGTTTTCGTCTCTAAAAATAGTACAATTGGAGACGAAATCTTATTTTCATCACTAAAACATGCATATTTGGAGACGAAATATTTTTTCGTCACGCGTTTTCGTCACCATAGACCTTTTTTGTTGTAGTGTCCCCTGGGGGTATTTAAGCATTTGGTGCAGGTGGAAGAGACCGCTTCACCTGGTGTAGCCACGGCCGTCCGAGGAGTAGATTAGAGGTTACCGGGACATCCACGACATGAAAGTCAATAACCTGTTGCCCTGGACCAACTTGAGTCCGAATCTGTACAGTCCCATCACCTCTCTGCTAGTATTGTCATAGGCCCTTATCACCTGGGCAGTAGGCACAAATCTGCAGGCTTCAACCCGATAGCATATGCCGTCCTCAACGGGCACACGTTGATAGTAGATCGTGTGTCAACAAGGACCACCGATGTCCATTTTTCTCTACACTCAACAAAGATATAGAGCGCTTTGTTGTCATCTGAGCCCTCAGGCAGCAGTTCCTTGTCAGTGAAGGTCAACGTCGAGGAAGCTCCTCCCAGAAAAACCAACCCTACCAGCTATTCGGGCGTGGTATCAATCGAAAGTTTCGCCTTGTCTATGGCAGGAAGGACAGCTTGCCTGTGAACTCTTGAGGCCATAAGCAATCCCCAGATGGAGATGTCTGCTTGGATTTTCTGAAGCTGTTTCAACACAGCCTCCTCTTCGAGCAATTTTTCCTTCTGCCTCTCCGCCTCTTTGTCCTTTCTGGACGCCTCTGGTTGATCCAAGTATGGGGACTTGAAATACCGCCCACTCCTGGTCATGTGGTCACCCTCTTCCACGTACCAGGTATCATCCGGTTGGTTCTGCCCCCAATCCTCATCAGTGTGGGCAAGACGTAAGTCATTGTCTTCCCACCACATACCATCGGCACCGACAGATAGCTATCTGGTTCTATTACAACTGTTCCTGTGCGCACATCACATTTGGTGCGCACAACACATTCCGTTCCCGTAAGGGCTTTGGCCTTTCTAGTCCTCTCCAGATCTTCGATCTTTTCCTGCTCAAACTGCTTCAGTGTAGCCTGCTGTTCAGTATCTTCTGTATTCAAACTGCCCGGATCCCGAGCAAAATTCTTAACACCGGCGCTCTCCGGCGGTCTCTCCTGATTCCCGGCCATTCCGGCCACTGATGATGTCCCCGTTTCTGACAGTCCCTGTTCTAGCTGAGGTTGTTTAACAACATCCGGTTGGTCGTCAAGCCACCCAGTATTCTCTGCTGACCCATCCAAGTCAAACCAGTTGACAATCACATCCCCTGAGTCTTGCTCTTCAAAGAACTGCAGATTTGCGATATCCTCTTCCAGATCCGCTAGGTCATCTAGCCCCTGATTAGGTCTATCCTCTTGAACTACACTGACTTCTACCCAACCGGCAACTCCACCCTTGGCTTCGAGTTGTACTCGAAGCTCGCAAACCCCTCAGGCTCTAAATCATCATTCCCATCTACCCCCAAAAGTGATCCCTATTCTGTGCTCAGTAATCACCACCACCGGTTCAGGTTAGGTTTGGGAGATGCTCAACATACACAAATCCATGCTGTCCGGAATGAACACCTCCAGCTTGGGTAGGTGGGAGGGTGTGATATATATGCTAGGGTCGTATGACACAACCTCAGTTTGGATCAGGTTGATGCGTTTGAGAGGTGGAGCTTGGTTATGTGGTGGGAGAGGGTTGGTTGTGACATTTGGTTTTTTCGGAGGTGCGATCACCTTATTGTCAACGAGATCCTGGATCTCGTGACGCAGTCTGAAGCACTGGTCGGTGTCGTGACCATGCTGTTGGTAAAAGGCACAGTATTTAGCTGGGTTATGGGAGCGAGGAAGTTTATCTGGTAATGGCCGCGGCTCTAGGGGCTTCAAATGCCCTTTCCTGATCAAAACCCCCAGAGCTTTGGACAGGGGCATGTATAGTGGAGTGAAGGTTCTTTGGCCTTAGGGTGCATATCTGGCTATTTGTGAGCTACTTCCGGGACGCACCAGAAAAGGGTGTAGCTGTAAGGGTTTTTGGAGTGGTGGTGGTGGTGACCGTGCCAACATCTGAAGTTCTGGCAGCTGCAACATTGCTCGTGCCTGCATTCGTACTGTAGGAAAATGCCTCTTGGGCTGCTCTCTTTCGTGGTCAATCAGACCCTGCTTCATGGCGTCCTCGATCTATACCCCGATCTCGTGTAAATCCATAAAAGTGGGAAGGGGTAGGACGATCATCTTTTGCATCAATTTGGTTGGAGATTGCGCACAATCATCTGTATCTGATCCTTATCGACTAGCCTGGTGGTCATCATAGATGCCTTGGCCCTACAACGGGTTACAAAGTCGGAGAAGCTCTCTTTTGGCTCCTGTCTAGTTGTCTCAAGGTCACGAGTTGTGATCTCGATCTGCGTGTTGTAGGAGTATTGAGCTACAAAGGCCTCAGCCATTTCCTCCCAGCTTCTCTTGATATAGAGTCCTCCAGCTTTGCATACCAAATAGCCGCAACACCTGACAGGGTCCGGCCGAATAGGGAAAGGTTCTGCAATCTGGAGAGGCCCATTGGCCTTAGGATATCTGAGAACAATCGGAGGTGTACCATGGGGTCCCCAGAACCATCAAAGCAGTCGATGTGTGGCATCTTGAACCGATCAGGCAAAGTCACGGCCGAATCGGTGTATCCATCCTCTATGTCCGATATGGAATTTACGCCTTGAGCCTTCTTGAACAGTTTTTCTAACTTGCTCACTTTCAATGCTGTTGGATCCACCTCAAATTCAAACGGTGTATCCACTAGATTGGTCGGTGCTTTGGACAGTTGAGGTAGGATTGGAGGGGGGGGAACCGGCCCCATTGGGACGTCCGTATTTTCCTGGACGTTTGCGGTCTCCCCGAGTGTTAGAACTCTTGGTAGGGGAGGAGGTGGGTGCGAAGCAGATGCTCCGGTTTGCTGTGGTGGTTGCTATTGCTATAGTCTGGCAATCAGCTCTGTTTGTTGGGCCACAACCTCGGCTTGGTGTGCAGCAAACTCTGCTTGACGGGCAGCATCCCGCTGCATGGCTTGCATAGTTTCTTGGAGCAGACGCATCATCTCTTCCATACTTGCCATAAGATGCTGGTCTAACTGCACAACCGGTATATCTCTCTCTGCGGTAGAAACTGAAACCTCAGCCTGACTATCCACTGGCGGGGTGGATAAGGACCACTGATCCGGTAACCGCTGTACTGATGAACTGTGCCTAGCTGACCTTCATCTACTAACCGGGAGTAATGAATGGAACACTGGTTGTCCGTCTATCAGATCCTTGGATCGATGAAGTCTTCGACCTCTAATCCAAAGTGCTTGGGGAATATCTGCCTAGTCAAAAGCAATGGTGTTAAACTACCTTGCAAAAAGATAAATAAAGCATAATAAGGAAACAAACAACCAGAAAAACGGACAGCATAATGGCTTAAATAAAGACAACACACAGTTTGGCAAGACAACACACAGTTGGCATTTGTAAGCTGAACACACTGTTCTCAAACACTGATCACTGTTCCCAAAAGCACTACCCCAGATCTATACCCTCAGGTAAAACTGATGCCCCAAATACTGATGCCCGCAGGCCTGATACCCAGACTTGCGAACTGATATATACAACCTGTGGAGACACACCCTAATAGCACATAACACGCAAGAGCCAAAACACCCCTATGGAGGGGTAGGGTTTTCTTGTCCTATCTTGTCAAGAGCTAGGGTTTCACAACGCATGCAGCGGTTTCAAACAACCTACAATCGGGTATGCAACCTGTCCTAGTTTGGAATGGTCACTATGGATTCAGGTCGAATGGTCAAAAAGGGTGCCCCGATAAAAATTGAGGTTTGTGTTCCCGTTGTGGCAGAGCCGGCAACCGGTCAGCCTTATGGCACGCTTCTCAAAGCAAGCCTCCGCAAACCGTTCATGAATAGCATACGGCAAACACGGTGTCCTAGGCGCACCAATGCAAATGCAATGCAAAGAAACACATAAGTGTAGTCAAAACAACATATCATGAGTTCGAGTCAAGTTCTCTAAATCCCCAGCGGAGTCGCCTAAAACTGTAGACCGCCCAGAACTCCGCTCCGTGCGCGAGGGTGCGAATTGTTGTTCTTAGCTACTACAATTCGAACTCATGTCATGGTTCTTAATCTAATCTCGCAAAGTGCAATGAAAGACTGATAAATCACCAAAGAGTCCAAATTCGGCAAATCGTTTTGGAAAACTGATTTTTATAAAGAAGTGTCAAACATAGACTGCTTTGCCAGATACAGAGTCGCCACCTAAATATTTTATGTTGGAGGAATTTAGGAAACCCTGACTCGTGCCTAAGGCCATGTGTCCGTCATCACCAAAGTTGTCTTGGCTTGGGAACTTGGGTACGAGAGGGGAAGGTCATGGAATGAGCACCCCCGCTCGCTCGATCAAAGATCGGCCTTTACTAACATGATATGTTGTTTTTGAAAACACATGTGTTCTTATTCCGGTTATTAACCTAGAATTACTATGTGATGCGCACAGCATACAAGTATAGACTAGATCACCTAAGTTGGAACAAAACAACTCATGTTTGTTTTTCGAAAATGGTTTGAAGATGCTACTCGCAAGTAGGCTAAGACGCAGGTTTGCCACCCTCAAGTGGGCTTCGAAGAACATGATTTTGCCACTCCGCAAAGTGGCTTAAAACTCACAATCATCGAGTTGTTCCAATTCGGGAAATCAAGCCTCCGCCCACAGGCATTCATACAGTTAATCACTTAAGCAGTTAGCGTCATAGCAAGCATGCTAACATGGCAACATACACATCTCATGCAATATCCTAAAGCATAAACACTCACAGTATACTCCGAGCCAAAATAGAGAACTAGTTAGAAATCATGCATGATCCTAGTTCATGTTAAGATGGCTAATGCAACACATGCAAAAATGCAACTCAAATATGCTCAGCTATTCTAAGATGGCATATGAAATGCAACTTGATAACATGCTATTGAACACATATTCAAGTAAATGTATTGAAATACAATGCAGTTAGTATGATTTGTCGAGCCCGGTGCATGAAATACAGATGAATGGATGTACGCATGTGAAGCATAAGGATGCTAATTGAAATATGCCCTAAAACTAACCATCGAAACTGGTTAAGTAAAAGGGAGAAAGAAATAGAGGTTGGAAGACATGCATCACACACACGCACCCTTATTACAAAATTCGCCCTCTTGACGGAGGGTCCGAATAATAAGTTAACTAGCTAATCTAAGCTAATTAAACTAATTATTACATCACAAAACTAATTAGCTAACAAGTTAACTAATTAAGTTATTACAACACAAAATGAATAGTTAAACGCATTAACTACTTAAGTACAAAAACGAAGCACTAGCTTACTAAACAAAGCAGCTAAGTAAAGAGGCTAAGTAAAGCAGTAAAGATAAGCCCTCAGGGCGAGAAGTGCATGCATACTCGGCCACCTCGTTCGGAAATCCATCGCTATGCCTCAACTTGCCTCTGTTTTCAATTGTTTTCAGAACCTTGCACCAAGCTCCAGATAGCTTCTAACTCACCTTGGGGACCCTCAAGAGGGCTGTCGACCAGTTGTTGGTGGTGCCAACCACCTACCGACCACCTATGTTTGCTGCAGACCAGAAAAAGTGGTCGGCCAGCCACTTTAACTGGTCTGCCGAGCACTTTTTGCTGCACTTCTCCGGTTTGCTGCAACAGAGAACAAGAAGGGGTATGACAATGTATTTGCAACATATGTGTGCACAATCACCCTCCCTATCATTTCATGATCTCAAGGGAGTGTAGTTCTCAACCCTCGAGCCACCAATCACGCATCTTGATGCATGATGGCCGGGAAGCCAAGATTGCACGAATCAATGTGAATGAATGCACAAATAACACATAAATGCCTTAACCTCTATCATACTTGATCAAGAGGGTCGACGATCAAGAAATGAGGCACGTTTCATCACTTCAAGTATGAAACGTCCCTCATTTCTCGTGTTTGGACTAACACCCTATCCAAACACATGCAATGCAACTCAAGCATGCTAAACACAATGCAATGCAACATAAGCAACCTAACAATGCTAATGGCATGCATACACAATGCAAGGCAACATAATCAACCTATCAATGCTAATGGCATGCATACACAATACAAAGCAACATAAGCATGCAAACAACATGAGAATGAACATGCTCAATGGACTTAAACCAAATATGGACGGACCTCAGTCATGCCAAAACAGTGGCCATAATGTTACGAAAGATGGCATGAAATGCGAGAAATACATGCACATGCATTGGCTCATCAACTAGGCCTAAGAGCACAACCCTCAAACACAGTGAAGAAGTGATAAACATGGAAGTGTGACAACACTACATGCCCTCAAATTAGGTATGAAATGATGCCAAATCACTCAAACAACATAAGCATGGCATGCTAGGGTCCTTAAAGCATTAAAGCTAGCAAAGAGGACTATGGAAGAGGCATGCAATACATGGCACAAATACATGAACCAACCATGGACAGAGCTCAAATAGGTCTAAACAAAGACCAAATTACGCTGAGATGGGGGGGGGGGGTTCAAATGCTTAGGCATGCATGCATACACACTAGGCCATAAGCAAGGCAACAATACACTACCCTTAGAGGCACTCAAAGGGTGACAGAAATGGGAACATGGCAATTCTATATGCTCTGAAATGTCATGTTAAATGATGCCAAATCATGCACATGATACAAGTGAAGCATGCTAGGAGACTCAAAGCTTGAAGCTAGCATAGGCACTTACACTATAGCTATGCAATACATGAAGCATATGGAAAATATAACCCAAAATAGTCCTAGAGCATGTCAAAATGATGCTAAAAAATGTATGGAGGGAAGTCAAAACAAGCCAACATGAAGGGCCAAAACATGGATCATGCAAGGGCAATAGGGAGGATTACACTACACCTACCAAAACCAAGCATGAGATGGCTTTGCCAACAAAAATTAGAGTTATATAATGGAAAAATGACCCCTAAAACACATTGAAATGATAGCTCGTAAGCTTAGGCATGAAGGGATACGCAATGGCCCATGTTTAAGGCATAAAACACCAACTCTCCAAAGCATTGAAAGAGTAACAAAAGTGAGTGTATGGCAACATTATATGGACTGAAATAACATTTCAAATGATGCCAAATCATGGAAATAGTCCAAGCAATGCATGCTAATGGACTCAATACACAAAGCAAATGAGCAAGATTGAACCATGGCTATACAAAGCAATGCATGCATGACCAAAAAAACATAAATCAGAGCTTAAGCATGCTAAAACATGGACAAAAGCTTCTTGGATTTAAGCCAAAAGCATGCTAGAATGATGGTCTAAAGCATGATACACATTAGGCTAGTGAATGGAAATGCACTACAAGTGCATGGAGCATGCATGGGGCTACCAAACCAAACCTTGATAGAGGTATATCATGGCAAAACAATACCAAGAACATGCTGAGATATGGCCAAAACATGCTAGAAAGACATGCTCAAACATGAGGCATACAAGACTAGTTTGCAAAATTTACACTACAAGTGTATATAGCATGCATGGGGTGACCAAACCAAGCCAAAAAACTGGTATTCCATGTCAAAATAACCCCAAAAACAAGTTGAGAATAAACCAACACAAGCTTAACAAACATGCTCAAACATGAGGCATACAAGGCAAGCATACAAGAAACAAGGAGAGGGGATGACCCACTCCTATTTAAGACCTCAAAACACAAGTTTTACCACTGAAAATCCATTGGATTTCAATGGTCAAAAGGCCAAGAGAAAGTGATCTCAAGGGCCTAAAGTGATGGTGTAAAACAAAGCCAAACAAGGCACAAGAGGGGGTAGACCACCCCTAACACAAAAGAGACCTTAAACAAACATTACAAACATGTAAAATTAGAACTTTTTGTAGTCGAAAGTCAAGCCAAAATAAGCTTGCAATTAAGTCCAAAAGCTTAATCAAAAACAAGGGATTAAGAGGTCAAGAGCTCACCCTTGTAGAATCACTTAAGAGCAACAACTCCAGAAGCTTTTTTTGGATCAAAACCAGTCCAAAAACTCCAAAACCAACCTCAAAGGGCCTCAGCAACAGAAGAGTGGTGTTTGAGTGTGTGTTTGTGTGCAATAGTATGAAGAATAAGCACTTTCAAGCACAAAAATGAGACAAAGAGAGGGATATAGAGATAGATGTGTATCTATAGCTCAAGCCAATTTTTCTGAACCTGGAGAAGGAAGGAAGGGCCTCCCTCTTATAGAAAATCAAGCAAGAGGCTTGTTGAACACACTTGAGGCTCTAAGTCATCCCTCCATACACGTGTATGGAGGATGACTTATGTGCCTTCCAGCTGTCGCAACTGGCAAGAAGAGATCTCCAAAAAGGGGCTGGAAAGCTGCCGTCGGCCAGCTACTTGTAGTGGTCGACCGACCACCACAAGTGGTCTGCCAGGAAAGAAAGTGGTCGGCAAGTGGGGGGAGGTGGTCTGCATACTGAAAGGAAGCCAATGGTGTGGTGGCCAACCACTTTTGGTGGTCCAAAGACCAAAAAGACTAGTTGGCCGACCAAAAAACTGGCTGGCGGGAAGAAAAGTGGTTTTCAGGGAGAGAAACTAGTCTCCCACCCTTATTCCACCCTCCAAGCAAGGAAAACAAGGTTTGTGGCAAAAACAAACCAAAAAGGATGCAAGACGAGAGTTTGGTGATCGAGGCGCGCAGCCGGAAGCCTCGAAAACTAGTCAACATGCACCAAAAGTGGTCTACGAGAGAAAAGTAGTCTACGACTGCAAAAAGTGGTCTACGAGACCACAGTGTCCCTCTAGACCAAGGCAACAAAGCATGGTCCGAAAACCAGGCCAAAAGGAGAACGTTAAGCGGTCCTGAGACAAGGCACGCGGTCGAAGGCTCTGAAAACTGAAAACTAGTCTCCAAGTGAGAAAAGTGGTCTACGACCGCAAAAAGTGGCCTACAACCACAAAGAGTGGTCTACAGACCTCTCTCTCCCTCCAGGGAAGAGAAAACATGGTTTGGTTCAAAACCAAACCAAAAGAGAAGCAAGGCAAGGCGCTCGACCGAAGGCTCTGAAAACTAAAAGCTGGCCTACCAGAGGGAAAAGTGGTCTACGGACCTCTCTCTCCCTCTAGGCAAGGTCAACAATGCTTGGTTCAGAAATCGAGCCAAAACACAAAGAGTTCAGAGGCCCGGAGGCAAGACACTCAGCCGAAAACTCCAGAAACTCAAAAACAAGCACAAACATGCACAATCATCAAGCGCTCAAACGATGACGTATGAGTCTTAAAGTCGGTCAAAAATGGGGTGTCTACAGCATGAACTGCTGAGAGAGAGTCGAACAACCCTCGCTAAATCAGGCCTATCTGTTTGTATACTAGGATTTCAGCTATGAGGACACCACCGTTGGAAAGAGGACTTCCAGGGCTTCATTTTGCACTCAAGAATCTCCTAAAGCTGAGGCTAGATGAGGGAGATATGGCTAGTTGAAGTTAGGCATCAGTCCAGTTGGACCGAAACTGAGCAGTCTTCACTAAAAGAGGGATATCTCTTAGCACACATGGAATTTTGATGTGAGGTGCCACCATTGGAAATCTTACTTCCGAGGCTTCAATTTAGGCTCAAGAATGACCAGCAAAGGAGTCCAGACGAAGGAGATATGTCTGTTTGAAGTCGGGCCTGGAAGCAGATTTTTGGTGGCCGACCGGCCACTACTTCTAGCCGTCGGCCACTTGTGAAAAAAGCTCAAATTTTCCAGATCATTACCTCCAACTATCTCCCATACTGCTCCAGATATTTCTGAATTGATATTTTTGACCACAGCTCATGTATATCTATATATAGAGGGTCATCTCTATTGTTTGCAAGGTTAGAAAGTTTGGGATCTTCTCTCTCTAAAATCTCTCTCTCTCTCTCTCTCTCTCTCTCTACAAAATTTTGTGGGCAAAATTTCTGTCTCTCTCTCTAGAATCCTCTCTCTCTCCCTATATTGTGCTTGAAAGTGAGTTTTCTCTACACATTTGCACTAAGACCCTTGACCAAATACCTTCACCTTGGGGCTAAGGTTCTTTGAGGCTTGGTTTGAGGTCTTAAGCTTGGTTTTAGCTCAAATTTGCTCCTTTAGTTACTTGTTTGACCACCTTTGTATGCTACTTTGAAGCTGGTTTTAACCTCTAAAAAACTCTATTTTTAAGGGTTTAAAATGTTGGTTTGAGTCTTGTTTAGTTAGGGGGTGGTTTCCTCCCTTTGCTCTTTGGCTTGTAAAGCCTTTTAAGCCATCTTTCAAAGCTTTTGAAATACCCTTTTCTTGGCCTTTTAACCACTAAATTCCAGGGGAATATCATTGGTAAAAAGTTGGTTTTGAGGTCCAAAATAGGAAGGGGTGGCTTCCCCTTCTTGTATCTTGTTTACATGTATAGATGGCTTAAGATGTGAGCATGCTTTTCTACCTTTTTGTAGCTTAGTTCAAGCATGTTTTTGGCTTTGTTTTGACATGCTTCAACTTTGTTTTTGGTTGGTTGGAACACTTCTTGCTTGCTTTTTGTACTTGTAGTGCAATCATGCTTACTAGCCTAGAATACTTGATGATTTAGCCTATCATTCTAGCTTGTGTTAGCTTGGCTCCAGCACATTTTAGCTACTGATTTGCTATGCTTTAACTCTGTTTTGGGTGGTCTTGATTATATGACTCATGCTTTGTATAGCTATAG
This sequence comes from Camellia japonica, assembly GCA_030407325.1. Lineage (NCBI taxonomy): Eukaryota > Viridiplantae > Streptophyta > Magnoliopsida > Ericales > Theaceae > Camellia > Camellia japonica. The sequence goes on from JAPPVO010000013.1 coordinate 3,733,744, forward strand.
TGTGATTGGCTTCACTAGCTTTGTGTTTCAAGCTCTCTAACATGCTTTGCTTGAGTTGTTTGCATGTTGTGGCATCACTTTACACATGATTTCAGTGCATATACCTCTGTCACACTCTCACATATTCCACTCTTTCATTGCTTTTGAGAGTTGTGCCTTGTGCCTTGTTTGCGGCCTAACATGCGAGCATGTTTTTCTTGCCATTTGAGCTTTCATCTCAGCATATTTTAGCCACTTTTTGGCCTATTTAAGCTCTGTCCAGAGCTGGTTTGGTCATTTGAGCTTGGTATCACATGCCTCTAGTGTACTACTCTTTACTCGTTTTGATGCTTTTGGCTCTTAACATGTTATGCATGTGTTGCTTGCATGATTTAAGGTCTTTAGCATGCCATTTCAGCACTGAAATTCTGCAACCCCCCTCATTTCTTCATTTTTCCATTTCTTTTGAGGGTTGGTTAGTCTTAAGGTTGTGTTTAAGCTTGATAGAGCTTGTGCTCAATGGCTTTAACTCTCTTATGAGTGTTCCTCCTAGCCAAAGGCATGATCTCTTTCATGTCTTAAACTATCCTTTGGTTAACCCCTCTCCCATTAGAGAACAATCACATTGGACTTAATCGATTAAAGGATTAATCGGTAATGTAAAATGTGTAAACAAAATGAGCAAAGTAAAACATGAACAAGATAAGCATTTCTGTTGCATTGCATGTGTTTGGATCGGACGTTAATCCAAACACAAGAAATGTGAGACGTTTCATACTCAAAGTGATGAAACGTGTCATGTTTATTGGTCGCCGTCACCCTTGATCATGCCTGATAGGGTGGTGGCCATTTGAGTCTTATGTGCACATTCACTAAGCTTGTACAAGCTTGATTCTTTGGCCATCATGCATGAAGATGCTTGATTGATAGCTTGAGAGCCAAGTGCCACACTCGTTTGAGCTTGAGAAATGATGAGGAGAGTAGCAGTACATACATTTCCTGCAAAATGCCTTGCTTTGCCTTTGTTGTTCTCTGTTACAACAAAAATAGCATTTTGGAAAAGCAGGTGGCCGACCGGCCACTTGAGGTAGCCGACTGGCCACCTACACTAGCCGACCGGCCAATTAGGATGGCCGGCAGCCACCTTTTGTGGCCGACCGGCCACCAGTCCATTTTTGTGCAAAGTGTTCCTGTTTCGGGGCAAAAGCAGTCTGGAATGTTGGTTCAATGTTCGGCAATCAAGGCGAGTGCAAACAGAGGCTGCCGAAGGCAAAGCAATGGATTTTCAGGATGACGCCAACCGAGCATGCATGTCTCCCTTGGCCGCGAAGCCATTTCATTGCTTATGATTAGTTTGTGTAACTAATTAATCAATCTGTTCTATAATATTTTAATTAGCTTGCGTAGCTAGTTATTCAATTGTGTTGTAATAATTAGTTAACTAGAATAGTTAATTAGTTCTGTTTTCTAATAATTAGCTTAGCTTAGAGTAGCTTAGCTTAATTATTCAGACCCTTCTTCGCGAGGGCACAATGTTGTAATAAGTGTGCGTACGTGCATGCATGCATGTCTTCCAACTCCACTTCTTTCTCCCTTTTATTTAACCACTTTCGATGGTTAGTTTTAGGTCACGTTTTGATTAGCATACCTTATGCTTGCATGTTTGCATCCATTCATTTGTCTTGCATGCACCGGGTTTGGCGCATCATTCAAACTACATCGTATTTCAATACTTATTTGAATACATGTTATCAAGTTGTTGCATTCATATGCCATCTCAGATAGTTAAGCCTATTAATTTCATATTGCATGTGTTGCATTAGGCATTTTAGTATAGTTAGGAATCATGCATTATTTCTAACTAGCATTTGTTTTGGCTTGGAGTACACTGTAAGTTTTATGCTTTAGCATCCTTGCATGAGTGTGAGTGTTGCCATGATAGCTGTAGACGTCCCCGAACGTCCTAGGAGGGAATCCCGTTTTGTTCATTGGGGCTTACTACAGTTCGGACTCAAATGTCACGGTTCTGAATCTAATCCCGCAAAGTGCAATGCGAGACCGATAAATCACCAAAGAGTCCAAATCCGGCAAATCGTTTTGAAAAACAGATTTTTGGAAAGGAGTGCCAAACATGGACTGTTTTGCCAGATACAGAGTCGCCACCTAAATATTTTATTTTGGGGGAATTTAGGAAACCCTGACTCGTGCCTAAGGCCACGTGTCCGTCATCACCAAAGTTGCCTCGGCTCGGGAACTTGGGTACGATTGGGGAAGGTCACTTCATGAGCACCCCCGTTCACCTGATCAAATATCGGCCTCTACTAACCATGATATCGAGTTTTGAAAACATTATGTGCTCTTATCCCTGTTATTAGCCTAGAATTACTATGTGATGCGCGCAGCATACAAGTATAGATTGGATCGCCTAAGTTGGAACAAAACATTTCATGTTTGTTTTTTAAAGCGGTTTGCTACTCGTAAGTAGGCTAAAATGCGGATTTTGCCACCCTCAAGTGGGCTTAGAAAACATGGTGATTTGCCATTATCTAGTGGGCTTAAAACTCACAATCAATGAATTGTTCCAATTCAGATAATCCAACCTCCACCCACAGGCATTCAGGTAGTTATATCACATAAGCACTTAGCCTCATGGTAAGCATGCTATCATGGCAGTCACTCACACACATGCAAAGATGCTAAAGCATAAACACTTACCGAGTACTCCAAGCCAAAGAAAGAAGCTAATTAGAAATCATGCATGAATCCTAACTATGCTGAGATGCCTAATGCAACACATACAGGTATGCAACTAAGATAGGCTCGGCTATTCTAAGATGGCATATGAAATGCAACAAATGATACACGTATTCAACTCGGAATTGAAATACAATGCAGTTAGTATGATGTGTCGAGCCTGGTACATGCAATATAGATGAATGAATGCAAACATGCGAACATATAGATGCTAATTGAAACATGCCCTAAAACTAACCATCATAAGCTGGTAAATAAAAGGGAGAAAGACGTGGGGTTGGAAGACATGCATCACACACACGCACACTTATTACAACATTGCCCTCCTCGAAGGGTCCGAATAAATAATACACAACCGAATGAATAACGAATTACAGCTAATTATTACACAATCCTAATTAATTAACAAATTAACTAAAATAAATAAGCTAGCATGCAAAACATATGAAATGGACTGCCTCAGCTCGGCCTTGAATGATGAGGAATGCATGCAGGCTCGAGTCGCCTTGCCGAAAAATCCATCGCGATGCCTCGATTTGTCTCTATTTGCAACTGGTCCCAGAATACTGCACAAAGCTCTAGAAGGGTGAAACTCCACCATGGGAACCTGTAGGGATACTGCCGACCAGTTTTTGCTGCTGGTTTCTGGTTTGCTGCAACAGAGAGCAAGAAAGGGGCATGGCAAAGTATTTTCAACATATGTGTGCACGACCACTCTCCCCATCATTGCATAAGCTCTAGAGAGGATAGTCCTCAATCCTCGTGCCACCAATCACGCATCTCGATACATGATGGCCCAGGAGTCGGATTGCACGACTCAATGTAAAATGAATGCACATATAAACACAACAAGGCCTAAACTCCATCATGGGTAATTCGGAGTGTCGGCGACCGAGAATCGAGGCACGTTTCGTCACTTAGAGTACGAAACGTCCCTCGTTTCCCGTGTTTGGACTAAACCCTACTCCAAACATGATGCAATACACATGGCATGCATGAATGCAACTCTAACATGCAACCTAAACATAATGCCACTAAATGATGCAAACATGCAAATGATGATATGCAAACATGCTACTAGCATACATAATGCTATGAAATAATCAATGGCATACTCAATGCACATGAAAACTATATGGCATACGCAATGCACACATGGAGACTAATAATGAAATGATCAAGGCATACACAATGCAATGGTCAATCATGCAACAACATGGACTAAATGGCATATACAATGCAAGATAGACTTAAACCAAGATAGGCGAGCCTTAGCCACACTCAAATTAGTGGCCAAACATGATGAAATTAGGCAACAAAACACATGCGAATATGCACAAATGCAAGGGACCGAACTAAGGCATCAAATGTCACTCTACCAAAGCATGGCAGGGGATGAAATATGGCATGCAATCATACATTTTCCAGCTCTGAAATATGATGCACAATGACCCCAAATCATGCAAACACTTCACACAATGCATGCTAGATGGCCCGAATACCAAAACTTGTGAAGCGCATTACACTAGAGGTACTCAAAGCAATGCACAAATGGAAAAACCAGCCCCAAACAGACTCTAGGCAGGTCCAAGACAGTGGGAATATGGTCTAAAATAATGGCTCGAAAGGCATGGAAATGAAGCTCATGCAATGGTCCAAAAACGAGGCATTTATGCACAACTCTCAAACGCATTTAAAGAGTGGAAAACATGGGAATATGGCATACATATAAGCTCTGAAATATGATACACAATGACCTCAAATCATGGAAACACCTCAACACAAGCATGCAATAGGCTCCAAAACTCAAAGCTGGGCAAGGGTATTGAACTACAACCATGCATGGAAAGCATCATTCGACCATGAGGCATGAAAACAGAGCTAAGGAAGTCCAAAACATGCACAAAATAAATTTAAGGCATGGCCAAAAAGTGCTAGAATGAAGGACCAAAATAGCATGCAATACAAGCTAGTGAAGAGGGTTTACACTACAAGTATATGGAGCATTCAAAAGGTCACTAAACCAGAAAAATTCAGGGGTATGACATGCCAAATAAAGCCCAAAAACCCACTGAAATATGATCTATGCATGCAAGAATGATAGGCTCCTTTCATAGGCCATGAAGAGGGTTGTTCTACACATGCAAGATGGACACCCAATATGACAAAACCACCTCTGGACAGAGGTTATGCAGGCCCTAAAACTCACTGAAAAGGGCCTGAAATGAGGCTAGGAAGCATGCAAGTATAGGCTCCTTTGTTAGGCCAAATATGCTAGAAAACAAAACAAGGGGTGAGAGGGTCACCCCTCTCTGATTTTGGTGCTCAAAATAGCATGCTAGCCACTGAAATTCCACTGGATTTCAGTGGCTAGGAGGCCAAACAAAGACCAATGCAAAGGTTCTAAGGTATGGCTTAAAATAAGATGCAATGAAGCATGCAAGGGGGTAGATGACCCCCAACAGAAAAATGATCTTAAACAAACATGCTAAGAAGCTCAAAATAAGACTTTTTTTAGTTTATGACAAAGCCCAAATATGCTTGAAAACTAGGCTAAGAGATGGAACAAAACAATGCCAAAAAGAGGGAAATAAAGTGTTACCCTTGTAGCCAAAAGGACCAGCAGCTTCTGGACCAAAACAGCAAGCCTTCAACCTCTGAAAACCAGCTCCAAGGTGCTTAGGTTGATGGTGGAAGGGTTAGGATCAAGAGTTGGGATGCTAAAGGCCAAGAACCAAACACTTTGAGCTCAAGGGAATGAGATATAGAGAGGAATATATGTATATGCCTTAGAGCAATTTCTGAACCTTTGCAAAAGAAGAAGAGGCCTTCCTTTATAGAGCCAAGGGTCCAAAGCTTCTCCTAGAAGCTTAGAACCAAGAGTGAAGATCCTCCATACGTGTATGGAGGATGCAACTTGTGCCTCCCAGCTAGCACAGTTGGAAAGCATTCAGGGAGACAAAAAAGGTGGGAGCTGGCCGACCAGTTCAAGTGGTCGGCCGACCACTTGCCCTGGTTGGCTGACTAGGTAAAAAGGTCCAAGGTTATCAGCCATCCCCTATGATCAAGCCCCAGAAGTTAGCTTTCCAATGGCACCATCCTTGGATTAAAATTCGAACTGTGCAAAAAGTTATGCCTATTTTGGTGAAGCCGCGCAGATTCGATCCAACCAGATTGATGCCCTACTTCAACTAACTATATCTCCCCCGTCCGGAGTTGGCTTTAGGAGATTCTTGAGTGAAAAATGAAGCCCCGGAAGTAAGCTTTCCAATGGTGGTGGCCTCATAGATGAAATCCAAGTATGCAAATGAATAGCCCTGATTCAGCGAGAACTGTTCGTCCCTCTCTTAGCAATTCATGTCCATTTCTCCCCCAACTGCGTTTCTTCCTTCTTCTCTTCTTTTCTTCAACTCCAAACCCCTAAACAAGGTGTTTTGAAAGATTTTTCAGAGATTTCATCTCGCTTTCATTCATTTCCACTTTGCCCTTGCTCGGTTTACCGAAAAGCGCGACATTTAACAAAATGCGAGCGTCAGAACATCGTAGAACTTTATTTTCAAAACATTTTGAAAGAGAGGGTTTCAAGTCTAAAATCTTTTGATCAAGATTGTTTTGGTCCTAAAAAAAAGGGTATGAAGTTGAGATTTGACTCTCTCCTTGCCGAAGAAACTGAACATTTCCCCTGCACACCTTTCTCCACCAAGTAAACCATCAGTAGTGCCCAAGTCTTAAGGGCGGTCAAAAATGGGGTGTCTACAATAGCATGCTTGCCATGAGGCTATTTGCTTAAGTGATTAATTGCATGAGTGCCTGTAGATGAAGGCTTGGTTGCTTGAATTGGGACGATTCGATGATTGTGAGTTTTAAGCCCACTTTTCGAAGTGACAAAACATCATGTTTTAAGCCCACCCGAGGGTGGCAAATCCGCATTTTAGCCCACTTGCGAGTGGCACTTTTCAAACCATTTTCAAAAATAAACATGAATTGTTTTGTTCCAATTCTCGCAATTTAGTCTATACTTGTATGTGTGCGCCACATAGTAAAGTTAGCTAATAATCGGAATAAGAACACATGAGGTTTATAAAACAACATATCATGATTAGTAGAGGCCGATCTTTTGATCAGGCGAGCGGGGGTGCTCATTTCATGACCTTCTCCTCTTGTACCCAAGTTCCCGACCCGAGGCAACTTTGGTGATGATGGACACGTGGCCTTTGGCACGAGTCAGGGTTTCCTAAATTTTCTAAAACAAAATATTTAGGTGGCGGCTCTGTAATCTGGCAAAGTAGTCTAGTTTTGGCATTATTTGATTCAAAATCTGATTTTCCAAAGTGATTTGCCATATTGGACTCTTTGGTGTTTATCAGTCTCACATTGCACTTTGTGAGATTAGATTCAGAACCGTGACAGGAGTCCGAACTGTAGGAGACCAATTCGCGCCCCTCTGAAGGGGGGGTGTGAAGAAAGTCAAGTGTCTACACTAACTTGTGATGAACAAATAAGAAGGTAGGGTTTTGTGTATATTTTATTTAATACTAGTGGTTGGGCACACCCAAAGCATGTGTAGGTCAAATAAATAAATAATATACAAAATGTTAAATTATTTTTTAAGCAACTCAAATGGTAAGACCATTATTTATCAAATTGTGGTCTAGAGTTCATATCACACCCTCTTCTCTATTTATTATTTTTTTCGTAAGCAATAAATCTTGCCTCTAAATTAAAGACTTTGACCATAAATTTATTTTTGCTTTTAAAATTAATTAAAGGACCCTCCAATAATATTTAGTTTGCACTTAAAGATTCACAAGCAAAATATTTGAAATTGTAAAATAATTATTAATTAATTATTTATTTGATTTGTATATTCGGGTTCTCACAACAACCATCACTTGTTCTTAAATCAAACAAAATCAAGGCTAATTTCAAGCATAATCATAGGAATTATATGTCTTTCAGAAGGATTCAAAATTACAAACAACAAGTTTACATATTATTGAATAAGCCCGAGTATTGTTCACAAACTTTGGCTTCTCGTTCCCAAGTGGCCTCTTCTACTCCGTGGTGGGGCCACAATACTTTTACTAAAGGATTAACCTTACCTCTCAAAACTTGTTCTCATGTATCTAAGATTTTTATCGATCTTTCTTCGTACGAAATGTTCTCATCCACTTCTAAAGTTGTCCAATCCAAAACATGGAAAGGATCGGGTTCATACTTACATAGCATGGAGACATGAAACACATTGTACACTCCAGAGGGGAAATGCAAGGTGATACGCTACTTCTCCTACCCGTTCTATAATATCAAAGGGGTCAATGAACCTTGGTGACAATTTACCGCTTCGCACAAATCTCATTAAGCCTTTTTCTAGGGGATATCTTCAAGAACACATGATCGCCCACCTTAAAAGAGAGGGGTCTTCTCCTCCGATCAGCATAACTCTTTTGTCGACTTTGAGCTGTAATTAACTGTTTGCGAATGAGAGCTATTTTCTCATTGGTTTCACAAACTAATTCGGGTCCAAGCATAGGTGAGTCCCCTACCTCCATTCAACACACTAGTGACCTACATGGTCGCCAATACAAGACTTCAAAGGGAGCCATTCCAATACTAGCTTGGTAACTATTATTGTAGGCGAATTCTGCTAAAGGCAAATATCTTTCCCAAGAACCCTTAAAATCTAGCATACAAGCTCTTAACATATCTTCCAGAATTTGGATAGTGCGCTTGGACTGTCCATTTGCTTGGTGGTGGTAAGCAGTGCTAAAAGTCAATTGAGTATCCATAACTGTTTGTAGACTTTGCCATAACCGTGTGGTAAAACGGGGGTCCCGATCTGAGACGATATTTACTGGGACTCCATGAAGTCGAACAATCTCTTTAACATAAAGTTCTGTCAAGTAATCAACTAAGTCCCCCATACTTATAGCGAGAAAATGAGCCAACTTAGTTAACCAATCCACTATTACCCAAACTGCATCATTACCTCTTTGTGTTCTAGGAAGACCTAAAACAAAGTCCATAGTAATATGTTCCCACTTCCATTGAGGGTTACAATAGCCCAGCTGGCCGTTGGTGTTCCGCCTTGACGTGTTGACAAGTTAGACACCTAGATATGGAGGACGCCACATCCCACTACATACCTCTCCACCAAAATTGTCGGCTAAGATCATGATACATTTTCGTACCCCCCAAATGCACTGCAAGACGGGAGTGGTAAAACTCTCGAAGTACTTCTTCTCTACATGACTCCGGTACAAAAAGATGATCTAGATAACGAACATTTGATTTGGAATCGACCCTCAAACCCTTTTCTTCCTTCCCTTGTGTAATCTTCTCCTTGATTGCTTCAGTTTCCAAATCATTCCGATGTGCCACCATAACTCGAGTAACAAGTGTTGGTCGTGCAAGGACAGCAAACAAGGTGGCACGCCTGAAGATTCATTAAAACACAAATCAAATTCACCCAAATCATCCAACATTATCCATTCCTTGATTGCAAGATTGGCAATAGTACTCACTGATTTTCTACCCAGGACATCGGGCATCACATTGGTCTTCCTAGGATGATAGTGTAATTCGAAATCGTAATCCTCCAAAAATTTCATCCAGCTCCTTTGACGTAAATTCAAATCCTTTTGGGAAAATAAGTATTTAAGGCTCTTATGTTCCGAGAACACCTCAAATTTCTCCCTATACAAATAATGTCTCCACAATTTTAGGGCAAAGATAACTACAGCCAGCTCTAAGTCATGTGTCAGATAATTCCTCTCATGGGTCTTTAGTTGACGTGAACCATAAGCCGCTACTTTACCCTCCTACATCAAAAACACATCCCAAACCATCTCTCGAGGCATCACAGTACACAGTGTAACCCAAACCTCTTTCTGGGATGACCAAGACTAGTGCAGTTGTTAATCTAGCCTTTAGCTCTAAGAAGGATTTCTCGCATGCTTCATTCCACACAAACTTCACCCCCTTCCTCGTCAACCTAGTCAAAGGAGAAGCTAGTGAGGATAAGTCTTTCACAAACCGTCTATAGTAACCAGCAAGGCCCAAGAAACTACAGATTTCAAATGCATTCCTAGGTCGCTCTCAATTCTGTACTGCTTCTATTTTTGAGGAATCTATAGTAACCCCATCCTTAGAAACAACATGACCCAAGAATTTCACCTCGAAGAGCCAAAACTCACATTTCTCTTACCTAGCATATAGCCTATGCTCCCTAAGTAATTGCAACACAATGCGAAGGTGCAACTCATGTTCTTCCTCAGAAGGTGAATATATAAGGATATCATCCACAAAAACTACCATAAATTTATCAAGATACTCATGGAAAACCCGATTTATTAGGTCCATAAAGGTGGCAGGGGCATTGGTTAATCCGAATGGCATCACAAGGAACTCATAGTGGCCATAACGAGTACGAAAGGCCGTTTTCAGAATGTCTTCCTCTTCCACACAAAACTAATGGTAGCCTGATCGTAGATCTATCTTTGAAAAAACACTGAGAGCCCTTGAGTTGGTCAAAAAGATCATCGATCCTAGGCAGCGGGTACTTATTCTTGACTGTGACTCTATTTAGCTTACGATAATCAATGCATAAGCGCAAAAAACCATCCTTCTTTTTCTCAAAGAGGGTCGGTGCTCCCTGGGGTGTCATGACCCAAACCCGCCCCTATGGATTAGAGTCATAACCGACCAATAATCATGAGATTACCTACAGCCTCAGTCAGAATCAAATCATACTTAATAATAGGGGGCCAAATTGCGGAAGCAATATTTACAAAGATTGTCCAATGAGCTATGCATACATGCCATAACCAAAACATTCTCATAGATGTAATAACTCACACTATACAAACATTCATATTATGTATTACATAAGTCTAGGATCATTCAAAAGTCAATGCTAACAATAACCAAGGTCATATACAGATTTGGTCATACACAACCACAAAGGAACAAAGGAAAAGCAAAACAAAAGTATGGCCTCTTGTATGAGACGACCTTGGTTAACTTCTCAAAATTCGGTTTCACATTGCTCACTGGGGCTGGGGTTGGACATCCCGTTACTCACCTACATGCATATAAATAAAGAGTGAGCTAACGCCCAGTAAATAATACCAAAGTAAAGGAGTTCATGAATGAGATTCATATAATTGTAATTCATCAACTAAACTTGTTGATCGATATCAACACAAAACGACCTCAGGTCCAACACATCATATATTGTATCCATATTCATTTACGAAACGACCTCAAGTCCAACTCGTATTTACAAAACGACCTTTGGTCCATTATATGCAAAACAACATTGGATCCAATAGGCAAAACGACCTTCGGTCCAATATACGCAAAATGACCTTGGGTCCAATTCATATACAAAATGACCTTAGGTCCAATCAATCCATATTCACATTTGTGTGCACTTTTAGATCCATTATCATGTTCACATTCATCTTTGCCCTCAAAACGACCTTAGGTCTGTAGACACCCCATTTTTGACCGTCCTCAAGACCTGGACGTCACCGCTTGAACACTCGGTGATTATCCATGTTCGTGTTCGTTTGGAGTTCCCGGAGTTCTCGGCTACGCGCCTTGCCTCAGGATCCCCGAACTTGACCGTTTGTGTCTGGTTTTGCACCAAACACTTGTGCCTTGCCTTGGAGGGGCAGGGAATGCCTTGTGAGGCATCCCCACACACCACCGGCAGTGGCTAGAGGCCACCGGCTGGTTGATTTTGCCATCGGCACTTTATTGTGCCGGTCGGCACTCTTTTGTGCCGGTCGGCAGTCAATTTTGGCAAAATGACCATTTTGCCCTGCCGACTACTTTACAGCTGTTTTTGGAGATATTTTCAGACAGCTTTATAGCTTTTGTTTCCCCTCCATACACGTGTATGGAGGGATGAGCCTCTTGGTTAGCTTAACTTGTAAGTTTTGTTGCCTATAAGAGAAGGCTCCCTTCTCTTGGCTCAAGGTTGGAAGGAGTTTGATTTTTAGACATTTTAGACAGAGAAGAAGCTCTGGTTTTAGGTTAGAAGTTTTGTATCTATCATATCTCTCTTCTTCCCTCTTATTTGTACACTAGGTGTTTGTGACTTACTATTGCTCATCAACACCTAGTGTTTCACCTTCCTTTGGTTACTGAGGTTCTAAGGGCTGGTTCTTGGAGTTTTTGACTGGTTTGGAGCTCAAGGAGGCAACAAAACCACCATTGTTGAAGAAAGGCTTCAAGGGTAAGAAACTAGTCTTTTATTCCCCATTCTTGCACTCCATTTTTACATAGCTTAGAACTATTTTTGTGCTTGGTGATCAACACATAAAAGTTCTGTTTTTTGGTCTTCTTTATTGTTGGTTAAGAGTGTTTTGTGCTTTGGGAGGGTTTGACTACCCTTAGGCCTTGAAAAGGCCTCATTTTGTGCTATTTTGTGAGAGCTCCGGGATTTTGGTGTTGGGGTCTCTTCACCACTGAAATCTTGAGGGATTTCAGTGGTGAAGATGATGCTTTGAAGTCCCAAGAAGGAGAGGGCCACCCCCTCTCCTTGATGTCCTTGAAAAGGGCAAGTTTTGCCTCTTGAGGGAGCATTGTGCTTGAGTGTGTGTTGAGCATGTGTGGACTGTTATTCATGCTTAGGATATCATGATTTAACATTGCTATGTGTTGGTTTTGGTCCCTTATGCATGCTTAGCATAGTTGCCATGTAATGCCACTTTGATGCCTTAATATGCTTTAGGATGTAAGCCCTTGTTCAAGCATGTTTTGGCCTTGACTTTGTGAAGATTTTGTGCTTATCTTGACATGTTTTAGGTCTGTCCATAAGTGTTTGGGTTGGTCTTGGCACGCTTAGTATAGCCTCTTTGCATTTTAGGCTTGTTAGCCTTGAGCATGAATATGTAGCATGCCTTGTTTGCATCATTTCAATGGTTTGAGACCATTTGCCATGTTATTTCAGTCCATTTAACATGCTCATATGTTTGCCTTGCATGCCTCTTTGAAACTTTGAAAGTGCATGTTGTGTGCTTCATGTTTTGGCCTTTGTATGTGCCTTTATGTTTGGACCATTTAGATGCCATCTAGGTGTTCCTTGGACGTTGTTTAGGTCTGCCCTTGACCTGTTTTGAGTCCCCTTGGCCTTGTGAGGCTTGGTGGGTTTGACCTTGGTTTAAGCCCCTTGGCTTGCCTTAAGTGCTTGGACCTTTAATTGCATGTTTAGCTTGCTTTGTTGCTTGGTTTGGCACCATGTTAAGCATGAATTTCAGAGCTTTATATTGCATGCTAGTTGTCCACACTTAGCCTCTTTTAAGTGCGCTTGAAAGTTGCTTGCTTAATACTTAGGTTTGTGCCTTGACATGTGCATGTATGTATGTGTGTTTGGTCTCATTTCCTCTGCATTTTGGCCATTGTTTTAGGCCTATTTAGAGTCGCCTAGATCATGTTTAAAGCCATCATTTGCTTGGTTTGTTTTGCCTCATGTCTGCTTGCATGCGTACATAAGTGTCTTGCCATGATCATGTTGCATATTAGCTAACATGGCTAGGTTGCATTGCACCTTGCATACATGTCTTGTTCCTTGACTTGGTGATAGGAATTGGGCCTTGTTTTGTTTGTTTGGTTTGCATGCATTTGACATAAAAGTTGCATACTTGGTTCTTTGGGCCATCATGCATGGAAATGCGTGATTTGGTGGACCGAGAATCGAGGCACGTGTCCCTTTGAGTCACAAATATGATAAGGGGCATGATTGGTGCACAAATTGCTTGAATTGCATTGCCATGCAAGTTTTTGCCCTCTGCTGCTGTGAGTTGCAGGTTCTGCAGACATTTAGTTCCGGCCGGCAGTATTTAGTGCCGACCAGCAGTCTATTTATGGCCGATAGATGAATTCAGTGCCGGTGGCCACATACTTCAGCTGGTGGTGTTTCCCCTCAGCCGGTGGTGATCCCCATGATTCAAGGAAGCAGTCCTGAGGCTTTGGCAGTCCTCAGAGGAGGGAAGCAGGGAAAACAGAGGCAGACTTTGCATGGTAGCGCGATTCCGAGCAAGTCCCGAACACGCGCCGCATCCGGCCCTCTCCCCAAGGGATTTACTGCTTTAATTAGATTAATTAATCTGCTTAATTAATTTAATGGATTTGTAATTTAATTAGCTTGCGTAGTTAATTATTTGTATTATTCTTTTGGCCCCTCCGAGCGAGGGCAAATCTGTAATAAGTGTGGGTGAGTGTGTGTATGTCTTCCAACCCCCATTTCTTTCTTCCCTTTTATTTACCTGCTTACGATGGTAGATTAGGGCATATTTGAAATTAGCATACCTTATGCAACGCATGCGTGCATCCATGCATTTGTTTACATGCACCGGGCTCGGTACATCATACAAACTGCATCGTATTTTCAATTCCAACTTGAATACGTGCATCAAAATAAAGTGCACTTCACATGCCATTTTTAGGGTTAGCCGAGCCTATCCTAATTACATGCTGTATGTGTTGCATTAGTCACTTAACATGAACTAGGGCATGCATGTTTGCTAACTAGTTTATTGTTTTGGCACGGAGTACGATGTAAGTTTTTACGCTTTAGCATACCACATGCGTGTGAATGTTGCCATAACAGTATGCTTACCATGCGGCTAAGTGCTTATGTGAGTTAAACTGTTTGAATGCCTGTGGGTGGAGGTTGGGTTGCTTGAGTTGGAAAACTTGTTGAAATCCGTGTTTTAGCCTACTTGCGAATAGCAAATTCTAAAGCACTTTTCAAAACAAACGGATATGCAACGTTTGTTTCCAAATTAGGCGATCTAGTCTATACTTGTTTGCTGCGCGCATAACATAGTAATTCTAGGCTAATAATTGGAATAAGAGCATATAATGTTTTCAAAATCGGATATCACGGTTAGTAGAGGCCGGTCTTCGGACCGGGCGAAAGGGGGTGCTCATAGCTGACCTTCCCCGATCGTACCCAAGCTCCTGAGCCGAGACATTTGGTGATGACGGACATGTGGCCTTCGGCACCGAGTCAGGGTTTCCTAAATTCCCCCATTTTAAAATATTTAGGTGGCGACTCTGTAATCTAGCAAAGCAGTCCATGTTTGGCACTACTTTTCAAAAAATCTGTTTTTCTTCAAAACGATTTGCCAGAGTTGGACTCTTTGGTTCAGATTTAGAACCGCGACAATTTGAGTCCGAACTGTAGTAGCCCCCAACATGAACGGAACGGGACTTAACCCTCCCGGGATGCGTTCGGGGACGTCTACAAGGTCCAGTCAATTCCTTATTCAAAACGGCCACTGGCCCATTTAACAGTTATACAAAGCAGCCTTAGGCCCAATTCATATCCTCTTCGAGTAAACCGAATAGCCTTGGGCCCATGTCATATTCATACATCAATCATTTCACATACGGCGAATCAACGGATAGCATATTCATTCACAGTATCAATTCAGAAGTGTAGAGACTTACCACAAAGGTAGCATTTAAAAAAATAAGACATGCACAAAAATATCTTTATTAAGATATTACTCACAGTGTTCCGGAGCTTGATTCATCCTTGCACTTGACCCTACATAATTCATAACATATTGGGTCACAATACAAATCAATTCATCATTTAGTTTTCTTAATTTTCTTAGGTTTATTTTGTATCCTTTAATTTATTTAAGATGCTCAATGTGGGCCTAAGAATGCCCAGAAATGAAAGAGAACAGAATTTGGAACATAAATCAGCTTTTCAAAAGTTTCTGAAACAGGGTCCTCCGCTCGAGCACAGCTTTGGTCACTTGAGCAGTCTTTAAAACTCTGTAAAACTTCTGGTTGCATGATTTTTACACTCGAGCGACGAGCCACGCAAAACATGGTTCACTCGAGTGAAAGGTTTGTCACTCGAGCTACCATGTAATTCTCTACAAAACTTCTGGGAGCTTGATTTTTATGCTCAAGCAACACTTCCTCGCTCGGGCGGACAAGTCGAATTCTGAAATTTCCAGAATTGTGTTTGAAGTTCAAAACACATTTCCAAAGGCTCAAAGCTTGCAAGTTAATGCCAAAAACATGGTAAAACATTGTGTAAGATGAAAACACTCTCAATTTGAAACCAATTACTCAAAATCATGAACCATTGTCCCAAATTCAAGCTTAAATCATGAGGTTGAAACCATTTATGATATGAATTGCACTCTTTTCTTTTCAAACCTCTCCAAAACTCTCATGCATGAAATGAAAAGTGGTAAAACCATGAAACATCTCCAAAAATGTCAAATGTAGCTCCATGCATGTGGAAAATTCCATTAAATTCAAGCTCAACTTGGTGATTCATGCATGCATGTACACAATTTAACTCAATTCTTCTATTTCAAAGTAATTCATGCTTCCATTGGACAATTACATACACATGAATTCAAGAAATAGATGAATTCAACCTCTACATCCATGGAAGTCATAAAGATTCATTGTATTTGTTTGATTGAGAGTTGATCCTTGTATTTTGAGTTTGTCTTGAGTTAGCTTGAGAGGAATTACCTTATAATCTTTAGTTTTTGCATGCTTTGAACTCATATATATATATATATATGTTTGTATATGTTTTGATAGACCATGAAAAGATGAAGAAATGAAAGAGATGTGGCAATTTGAGTTGTATATGTCCCATTAAAATGAGTTATGATCCAATTGAGCTTGAGATTTATGTTTATTATGTTCACATGTCATGATGTTGAAGTAAATTTCCTTGTATTAAACCTTAGAAATGTCATTGGGAAGTTGGATTTTTGATGAGTTTCGGATTGCTCAAACAGAGCCTATGACCGCACGTGCGGGGCTCTTGGTCGTACGTGCGGGATGCATAGCCACACGAGTGAAAAATAAGGGAAGCAAGTTGAACAATCTGAAATAAAAGCACGTACGGAGCCGCACGTGCGACACACTTCTCTACATGTGTGGTGGGGGACTTCCACACGTAAGGCCAGTGAGGAAAAATTTTGTCAACTTCTTTTACTCTTTTTGACCCTCTAAATCTCTTAATGTGTCTGTTTGATCTTTCTGAAATGCTTAAAAATGAATAGGAATTAAACGAATCGGACAAATGATTAAAGAGAAAAAGGCTAAGGGAAAGTGAATTACTTACAAGTCGTGTGCCATGTGTAGGTCACGTGCCGAAAGCGACCGTTGCACGACCACATCACAGTGAGTAATAGTAGGGTAGTGATATGTCTTATTAATGTAATTTTGTTTCTGCTTTCTATATCTTGATTGTGAATGGCATACGTTATGTGAATTATATTTTGATGGAAATAATGGAACAATGGTATATGAAATGGACCCGAGGTCATTCTGCTTCAGTTATGAATAATGGGCCCTAGGCCGTTATGATATGGACTATTTATGACTCATGGTCCTAAGGTTGAGGGAGATGGAGACATTCTGATGTTCCATCTACCCTATATTATTCCGAACAGCTGTTGATATGTTGGGCCCAAGGCCATTCTGGAATGAACTTATGAATAAGACAAGCACATGACTTATAATTATATCCTCCATGCCTTATGCTCATTCACATGAACCTTCTTACATTGGTTTTATTCACTGAGCTTTGCTCACTCTGTATTTATGTATATTTATGTAGGTGACCAGCTTGGAGGCCAGCCTTGGTCAACTCCAGGAGCCTTTTGTTGGACCTGTTGTGTTAAGCCTCCCAAATTGGGGCCTTTTTGCCCTTTTTGTGGAGTTCCTTTGATGTCACATTTTGTTAAGTCATTAGTGACTTGTAATAGATACATTATCAATATGTAAATTTTGGGTTATGACCTCTTTGTAACTTGTTTGTATATGAACTACGACTTGTACATATGGTATGGTGTACTAAGATCCTGGCATGTAAGCACTACTCAATGGACGTTCTATTGTTTATTGGCTTCCGCTTTAGACCCTATTATTGACTAAAATATTTTATTGAAATTATATTGTGAGGCCAAAGTACAGGCTGGTCATGGCCTAAACTTTTAGGAGCAGGTTTGGGTCGTGACACATACCTAAGTTCCCGAGTAGAGACACTATGGTTATGACGGACAAGTGGCCTTTGACACAAGCCACGGGTTTCCTAAATTTCCTAAAACTATTTAGGTGGCGACTCTAAAATCTGGCAATGCAGTCCATTTTTGGCATCTTTGATGATTAATGGATTTTCTAAGATTTATCAGATTTGGACTCTCATTCGTTTTTCTGTTTCACATTGCACTTGTGGAACTAGATTCAGAACCATGGGAGTCCAAACTGTAGGGCTATCGTATCTGAGAAGACTAAACCCCTTCGAGGAGAAACACCAGCTACAAGGGGTTTTCAACTCCAGTACAAAATAAGAAAGTCTGTAAGCTTGTCAAATCATTGTATGGTTTGAAGCAAGCTCCTAAGCAGTGGCATGAGAAGTTTGACAACGCTATGTTGTTGAATGGGTTCAAAATCAATGAGTATGACAAATGCGTATATATCAAAGACACTTACAAATGTTATGTCATTTTGTGTCTATACGTTTATAACATACTCATTGTTGGTAGTAATAATGAGATAATTAGAACTACCAAGAGATTGTTAAACTCTAAGTTCGACATGAAAGATATGGGCCTTGTAGATGTAATTCTGGGTGTTAAGATTACTAGAACATCTGATGGTATTGTACTTTCTCAATCTCACTATGTTGAGAAAATACTTGAGAAATTTGGCAAATCAAATACAAGTGTTTCTAGGACACTGGTAGACTTGAGTCTACACTTGACCAAGAATAATAGCGAGAGTGTCTCTCAGCTAGAATATTTTTGAATCATTGGAAGTTTGATGTATCTGATGAGCTATACAAGGCCAGATATAGCCTATTCTATTAGCAAACTTAATAGATACATGAGTAATCCGAATGCTACTCACTGGAGGGGTATTATGCGAGTGTTAGGTTATCTATGTTACACCCGGGATTATGGGCTGCATTATACCAGATCCCCGGCGGTACTAGAAGGGTATAGTGATGCTAATTGGATATCTAATATAAAGGACTCCAAATCCACAAGTGGTTATGTGTTTACCCTCGGAGGGGCAGCCATGACTTGGAAATATTCTAAGCAAACATGTATATTGTCACGACCCAAACCCGCCCCTAAAAGTGTGGGACATGACCGGCCTGTACTTAGGCCTCAAAACAAAACTTTCAACTATTATTTTATCCAAGGACAGGGCCTAAAGCGGAAGCAAATATAGTAACCAAACGAAACGTCCATTAAGCGGTGCTTAAATGCCAGGACCTTAGTACACCATACCATATATGGAGAACTCACATACATCATTCATAGTTCATACCAAAACAAGTCCAACTTATGCAAGTCTATACAAAAAGGGAACAACCCAACATTTACAAATGGACAATGTATCTATTACAAGTCCCTAAAGACTTAACAAAATGTGACATGAACCCTTAAAAGGAAAAACACTCTGCTGCGGGGGCTCGACAAAACAGGGTGAACAAAAGGCTCTTGGAGCTAACCTAGGGCTAGCCTCCGAGCTAGTCAGCTACATACATATAAAAAAACATGGAGTGAGCAAGGCTCAGTGAATAATAGCAAGGTAAGGAGGCTAATGTGAATGAGGATAAGCTTTGAAGAATACATTCATAGGTTACATGCTTGTCTCGCTCATACTCTCAATTTCATTCCAGAACGGCATTGGGCCGACATAAGACGGAATGGCCTTGGGCCCAACATAAGACAGAACAACCTTAGGCCCAACATATCAATAGCTGTTTAAAACATTATAGGGTAGATGGAACATTAACATGTCTCCATCTCCTTCGGCCTTAAGGCCATGAGTCATAAGTAATCCATATCTTCATAGGGTAGATGAAACATCGGCATGTCTCCATCTCCCTTGACCGTAAGGCCATGAGTCATAAGTAGTTCACATCCTAACGGCCTCGGGCCCATCAGTCATCATAGAACAAAATGACCTCGGATCCATTCCGTATGTCATTATTCAATTGCTCCACTTATTCTAATCACAACACAATATATACAACGTGTGCCATTCACGAACAAAAATATATAAAACATAATCACAATAAGTAAAGAAGACATATCGTTACACTACTATTACTCACTGTGATGTAGTCATGCAACGGTCCCCATCGGTATGTGACCTACACATGGCACACAACTTGTAAGTCACTTTTTCTTAGCCTTTTCTCTTTAATCAATTGTCCGATTCGTTAAATTCCCATTCATTTTTAAGCATTTCAAAAGGCAAATGGACACATTAACAAATTCAAAGGGTTAAAAAGAGCAAAAGAAGCTGACAAAAATTTTTCCCACTGGCTGCACGTGTGGAAGTTCCCTACCACACATGTGGAGAGATGTGCCGCACGTGCAGCTCCACATGTGCTTTTATTTCAGAATGCTCAATTTGCCTTCCCTGTTTTCTGCACATGAGGCTGTGAGCCCCACACGTGCAGTTGTGCATCCCACATATGTGGCCATGGGCCCCGCACATGCGGTCATGGGCTCTATTTGAGCAGTTCATGCACCAGCAAAATCAATCTTTCCAAACACATTTCCAAGGCATAATACAAGCAAGTGCACTTCAACAACATGATATACGCTCATAATAAACATGAATCTCAAACTTAAATAGATCATAACTCATTTTAGTGGAACCTATACAACTCAAATGATCATATTTCCTTCCATTCATTCATCTTTTCATGATTAATCAACAATAGATACCAACATATATACATATAGAAGCCAACGCATGCCAAAAGCAAAGATTATGAGGTAATTCCTCTAAGCTAACTTAGGATAAACTCAACATACATGAATCAACTCTCAAATTAAATAAAACCAATGAATCGTTATGATTCCCATGGATATTTACCCAAACAATATGATTATTTCAAAACCCTAAGTGAGATGATAAGTGGAAAACTCCATTTTAAAACTTGATGCTAAACAATTGAAGAGAGATTTAGGGTATTTTGGTTGATTTTTTTTGAGTGGATAATTTTGGTTGATTTACACATACCTTGAACTCTACTCTTTAAATCCCCTTCCAAGATTCTCAATTTCTAAGCCCTAGGTTGATCTCTTCTTCCTCTCTCTATTTTCTCCTCTTTTCTCTCTGGAACTCTCCCAGGAGATATGTTTATGTTTTGAGTCTAAGTGTTTTCTCTAGGCTCCTACTTGTATCTATTATTTCCACCAAGACTTAAGTTACAAGGCTAGTTAAGTTTAATTAATTCCAATTAATTTGTTATGAATCAAATTTTTACAAAACTTCATATTATGTTCTAAAAATCATGCTAATCATAACTGTTAAGTCAATTTCAGTTTATCGTGCCTCTAAGGCTTTCAATTTACGGTCTAAAGGTTGTAATTTCAACAGTTTCTCTCATAACTGACAGATATAATTTTCATAATCATATAATTCACATAATTAAACACAATTGCACATGTAATCACACATATAATAGAAGACTTAAAGCATATAAGAGGGTCGGGTTATTACACTCTTCCTTCCTTTAAGAAGTTTGGTCCCTCAAACTTGTTTTACCTCAAGTTGAAAACAATTCTGGATACCGTTGTCTCATTTTCTTCTTCTCTTTCCCAAGTGGCTTCTTTCCTATAATGTTCTTGCCACACAACTTTCACCATTGGAATTTCTTTGTTCCATAGTTGCTTGACTTGTTGGTCCAAAATTTGAATCGGTTTCTCTTCATAGATCAAGTTATCATCCAAGGCAATTTGATGGTAGTCTATAACATAGGACGGGTCATGGAGGTAACCTCGTAACATGGACACATGAAACACATTATGTACTTGTTTCATACTCGGTGGAAGAGCAACATGATAGGCTATTGGACCCACTCTTTCAAGAATTTGAAACAGACACAAATACCGGGGTGCTAACTTGCCCTTCTTTCCAAATCTTGTGTGTCCTTTCATCGGGGTAACTTTTACAAAAACATAATTCCCTACCTCAAATTCCAAGTCCCTTCATCGATGATCCGCATAACTCTTTTGTCTACTTTGGGCAGTTTTCAATCTTTCTTGAATGATTTTGATTTTCTCCATTGTCAAGTGGACAATTTCAGGTCCAATTAATGACCTATCACCGACTTCAGTCCAACACACTGAAGGGCAACATCTCCTCTCGTACAAAGCTTCATAGGAGACCATTCCTATATTGGAGTGGTAACTATTGTTGTATACGAACTGCGCCAATGGTATATAAGTTTCCCAACTCCCTTGGAAGTCCAAGACACAGATCTAAAGCATGTCTTCTAATGTTTGTATTGTTCTCTCAGATTGGCCATCAGTTTGGGGGTGGAAAACCGTACTGAATTTCAACTCCATTCCCATAGCATCCTGCAAACTCTGCCAAAATCTTGATACAAATTTCGGATCCCTGTCAGACACAATTGAAACTGGAACACCATGTTACAGCACAATTTCATTCACATAGACAGTAGCAAGCTTATCCTCATTGTATTGTATTTTCATAGGTAGGAAATACGCCGATTTAGTGAGCCTATTAACAATAACCCATATGGACTTCATACCTCGGGGAGTTCGGGGTAAGCCAATAATAAAATCCATCGTTAGGTGTTCCCACTTCCACTCCGGGATGGGGAGAGGTTGAAGTAAACCTGTCGGTCTTTGGTGCTCCATTTTTACTTGCTGACATTGCAAACATTTCGAAACAAATTTTGCAATTTCTTTCTTCATACCAGGCCACCAAAAATTCATAATGCCTGTATCGGGTTCAAAAACTGTCTTCTCAATATCTTCGGCTTTGACCTTCAATTGATGATACCCGGATCTCAAGTCTATCTTTGAAAAGACTTGTGCACCTTGGAGTTGATCAAATAAATCATCAATTCTTGGCAAGGGATTCTTATTCTTCATAGTGACTTTATTGAGCTCCCGGTAGTCCACACATAACCAAAGGGTCCCATCTTTCTTCTTTACAAAAAGAACCAGTGTGCCCCAAGGAAAGGTACTCGGGCGAATAAACCCTTTATCAAGTAGATCTTGCAACTATACCTCCAATTCTTTCATTTCAGCCGATGATATTCTATAAGGAGTTTTCGAAATAGGTTGAGTTTTCGGCACTACCTCAATTGTAAATTCATTTTCACGATCCAGTAACTCTCCTGGTAACTCCTCTGGAAAAACATCCGGGAATTCACAAACAATTGGAATTGTATCAGCACACACTTCCGCTAGTTTTCCATCTAAAATGCTACACAAATATCCCTGACAACCTTTTTGTAACAATTTACACGCTTTCATTGGTGAAATCAAGTAAGGTGGCGGAATTACCCCATGCCTTGCAAAAGTAAATTCAAGTTGTCCCACAGGTTGAAAGACAACTTGCTTGGATAGACAATCACTAGTCACATGGTATTTACTTAGCCAATCCATCCCCAAAATTATGTCAAAATAAGCCATGTCACGAGGCAACCAATTGGCATATAACTGAACATCCCCAATTAAAAGTTAACATGCAAGATAGATAGATGTATATAACATGGAGTCCCCCGATGGTGAAGACACACACAACACATAATGTAATGGTTCCATAGATCTATTCAAGTAACTAGCAAATGTTGTTGACACATATGAGTGGGTAGAACCCAAATCAAATAATACGTGAGCGGGGTGACCATTGATAGAAAATGTACCAGACACCACAGCTTCAGTATTCTGTACGTCACCAGGAATGAGGGCAAACACTCTTCCCTGTCTAGCAGTGTCTCTAGTATTGGTGGGCTTTGCAGCTATCTTTGTGGTTGGAGTTGGAGTCAAACCGGCTAAACTTGTAGTAGGTCTGTTCCCGTTTTGTCGGTCTCTCTGAGGGCAATCTCATACTAAATGACCTGTCTTTCCACACTTGAAGCATGCTCCCATAACCCGGTAATAAGTCTCACGGTGTCTCTTTCCACATTTTGGACAAACTGGTGCCGAGTCACAAGTAGAGGCGGAAGTACTGGAGGTCCCCAAATTCAATTTCTTACTTGGTGGTGCTATTGATCCCCTTGGTGCTTGAGTATTCTGCCTCTTCCCTTTCCACTCGGAAATTCAATTTTGAGCAACAATATTACCCTCAACCATTATTTCCCTTTCCAACACATCTATATATGTAGGCAATTTTAAAACATTGATCTGGTCAAGTATGGCATTCTGTAGTCCTCCTTCAAATTTTCTTGCCTTCTTGTAGTCCGTATCCACCATATGTGGCACAAAACGGGCTAATTCTGCAAATTGAGCTTCATACTCTATAACAGTCTTGTTCCCTTGTCTCAAGGTCTCAAACTCAGTCACTTTCTTATCTCGCATACACTACGGAAAATATTTGTCATAGAAAAGCTCAAAAAATCGGGCCCAAGTCAACCCTTGGTGTTCAATTCTCATAAGCATCCACCATCTACGTGCTTCATCTTCAAGAGTGAAGACGACAAGTTATACTTTATGGGCTTCGGTGCATCGAAAGACCTCGAACAACTTCTTTATGCCCGACACCCCCCTTAAACAAAGGTGATTTCATCTTCTTGAATTCTTTCGTAAGGGTAATTGTTCGATCCTCGGCTTGATGGTCTTGCACCACTAGTGGTGGTATAGGCACTGGTGGCGGCAGAGGTTGTTGTTGCTGCTGCTGTTGTTGTCTCATAGTTCCTGCCATTTCCATAATCATCCTTTCCAACCTATCCAGCCGTGCGGAGGTAGAATCCTCTGAATCATGCATCATCATCTGTACCATGATCTACATACCAATACATTATAATACACATAGAAAGATACACAAAATACATTGACAATATTCACTTCATAATCCACGTCATTAGTCATTGCATAACAAATCATGTTACTATGTTCCATATTGTATGCATAAGAAAGTAACATCCATGGAACATAAGTCTTTTCTAGACTCCTCAGAGCTCAAATGGACCCGTGTGTGAGATAGCAACTCGTGCTCTGATACCAACTATCTCGACCCAAACCCACCCTTAAAAGTTCGGGACAGGACCGGCCTATACTTAGGCCTCAAAACAAAACTTTCAACTATTATTTTATCCAAGAATGGGGCCTAAAGAGGAAACAAATATAGTAACCAAACGAAACGTCCATTGAGTAGTGCTTAAATGCTAGGATCTTAGTACACCATACCATATATAGAGAACTCACACACATCATTCATAGTTCATACCAAAACAAGTCCAAGTTATGCAAGTCTATACAAAAAGGGAACAACCCAACATTTACAGATCGACAATGTATCTATTACAAGTCTCTAAAGACTTAACAAAATGTGACATGAACCCCTCAAAAGGCAAAACACTCCACTGCGGGGGCTCAACGAAACGGGGTCAACAAAAGGCTCCTGGAGCTGACCTAGGGCTGGCCTCTGAGCCGGTCACCTACATACATATACAAAAACACTGAGTGAGCAAGGCTCAGTGAATAATAGCAATGTAAAGAGGTTAACGTGAATGAGCATAAGCTTTGAAGAATACATTCATAGGTTACATGTCTGTCTCGCTCATACTCTCAATTCCATCCAGAATGGCCTCGGGCTCACATAAGACGAAACGGCCTTAGGCCCAATATAATACAGAACGGCCTTGGGCCCAATATAAGACAGAACGGTCTTAAGCCCAACATATCAACAGCTATTTGAAACATTATAGGGTAGATGGAACATCACCATGTCTCCATCTCCCTCGACCTTAAGGCCATAAGCCATAAGTAATCCATATCTTCATAGGGTAGATGAAACATCGGCATGTCCCTATCTCCCTCGACCGCAAGGCCATGAGTCATAAGTAGTTCACATCATAATGGCCTCGGGCCCAACAGTCATCACAAAACAAAACGACCTCAGGTCCATTCCGTCTGTCATTGTTTAATTATTCCACTTATTCCAATCACAACACAATATATACAATGTATGCCATTCATGAACAAAATTATATAAAACATAATCACAATACGTAAAGAAGACATATCGTTACACTACTATTACTCACTATGATGTGGTCATACAACAGTCCTTTCCGGTACGTGACCTACACATAGCACACAACTAGTAAGTAAGTCACTTTTTCTTAGCCTTTTCTCTTTAATCAATTGTTCGATTCGTTAAATTCCCATTCATTTTTAAGCATTTCAAAAGGATCAAATGGGCACAGTAACAAATTCTGAGGGTCAAAAAGAGCAAAAGAAGCTGACAAAAAATTTTCCCACTAGCCGCACGTGCGGCTCCACACATGCTTTTATTTCAAAATGCTCAATCTGCCTCCCCTGTTTTCCGCACCTGCGGCTATGCATCCTGCATGTGCAGCTATGGGCCCCGCACGTGCAGTCCTGGGCTCTGTTTGAGCAGTCCGAAACACCAGCAAAATCAACCTTTCCAAACACATTTCCAAGGCATAATACAAGCAAGTGCACTTCAACATCATGATATATGCTCATAATAAACATGAATCTCAAACTTAAATAGATCATAACTCATTTTAGTGGAACCTGTACAACTCAAATGATCATATTTCCTTCCATTCATTCATCTTTTCATGATTAATCAACAATAGATACCATCATATATACATATAGAAGCCAATGCATGCAAAACGTAAAGATTAGAAGGTAATTCCTCTCAAGCTAACTCAGGATAAACTCAACATACATGAATCAACTCTCAAATTAAATAAAACCAATGAATCTTTATGATTCCCATGGATATTTACCCAAACAATATGATTATTTCAAAACCCTAAGTGAGATAAGTGGAAAACTCCATTTTAAAACTTGATGCTAAACAATTGGAGAGAGATTTAGGGTATTTTAGTTGATTTACACATACCTTGAACTCTACTCTTTAAATCGCCTTCCAAAATTCTCAATTTCTAAGCCCTAGGTTAATCTCTTCTTCCTCTCTCTATTTTCTCCTCTTTTCTCTCTAAAACTCTCCCAAGAGATATGTTTATGTTTTAAGTCTAAGTGTTTGCTCTAGGCTCCTACTTGTATCTATTATTTCCACCAAGACTTAAGTTATGAGGCTAGTTAAGTTTAATTAATTCCAATGAATTTGTTACGAATCCAATTTTTACAAAACTTCATATTATGTCCTAAAAATCATGCTAATCGTAACTGTTAAGTCAATTTCAATTTATCGAGCCTCTAAGGCTTTCAATTTACAGTCTAAAGGTTGTAATTTCAACAGTTTCTCTCATAACCGACAAATATAATTTTCATAATCATATAATTCACACAATTAAACACAATCGTACATGGAATTTCACATCAAACATGTAATCACACATATAATAGAAGACTTAAAGCATATAAGAAGGTCGGGTTATTACATATATCGAGATCAACGATGGAATTTGAGTTTATTTCTTTGGATAAAGCAACTGGAGAAGCTGAATGGCTTCGCTAGTTTGTTGAGGATATTCCACGTTGGTCGAAACCTATGCCAACCATGTGTATTCATTGTGACAGCCAATCGGTGATTGGACAAGCACAGAGTAATATATATAATGGAAAGTCGAGACATATCTGTTGTAAACATAATTCCATATGATAATTACTCTCAAACGGAGTTGTCACTTTAGACTGTGTAAAGTCTAAAGATAACATTGTGGATCCGCTAACCAAAGGGTTGAATCGAGTGTTAGTAGAGAAGTCGTCAGAAGGAATGGGTTTACGGGTGTTACTGGAATTGAAACCCAACCTAGTTTACTAGAGATCCCAAGATCTAGGTTCAATGCAACAACTTAATTGCATGTAACGGTGGTATGTCACTGAGGATGTTAAACCTCCTGCCATTCCTTTTATTAGTGAGACCTCCAAGTGTAGAGTTTTTTTTTTTTTTTGGGTGAATAAGACATAAATAAAACAAGAAAATATACAAAATTACAAGGGGCATGCCCCAAGCCCTACATCAGCTATACAAGATAAAGCAACAAGCAAAAACAAGCAACAACCAAGAAAAAAAGAGAGAGCCTGGAAAAGCACATTGTTCAGAAGCCATATCAAGGGAGATATAGAATTTGAACAACAGCGAGGATAGCCTAAAAAGCCAAACAAGAGAGACAAGAAAACCACAAAAACAAAGGAAGCAACACACTGCCAAGAAGACCCAAAACCTGGAAATAGTCCAAAAGCACATTGGAAAAAGAAACCAGGCGCATAGCTCAAAAGAAACTAGCCTACACTAGCATAATCTCTGTAGCTAAAGTCGTAACAAACACAGTCCCTAGTACATCCCACTAGGGTAGGCAAAATAGTTTGGTAGTCATAGTAGTCATAGATTGAAAACATAATAAAAGACAGCTTTTGATCATTCTAATACATCTAGAAGGCGCATCCAGCAACCATACCAATAGACTAGATATCCACACTTAACAGCATTGAAATTACCATCGGCACCAACAAAATGGAAGTGTAGTCCTTGGTTGAGCATTGTCGACATGCATCTTCTAGACAACATAGTAAGTCCTGCTGTAGACGTCCCCAAACGTCCCGGGAGGAGATCCCGTTTTGTTCATTGGGCTCACTACAATTCAGGACTCAATGTCACGGTCCTGTATCTAATCTCGCAGAGTGCAATGTAAGACCGATGAATCATCAAAGAGTCCAAATCCGGCAAATCATTTTTTAAAACAGATTTTTTTGAAAGAAGTGCCAAACATGGCTGCTTTGCCAGATACAGAGTCGCCACCTAAATATTTATTTTTGGGGAAATTTAGGAAACCCTGACTCATTGCCTAAGGCCACGTGTCCGTCATCACCAAAGTTGCCTCGGCTCGGGAACTAGGGTACGATTGGGGAAGGTCACTTTGTGAGCACCCCCGTTCGACCGATCAAAGATCGGCCTCTACTAACCATGATATCGAGTTTTGAAAACATTATGTGCTCTTATTCCGGTTATTAGCCTAGATTTACTAAGTGATGCGCACAGCATACAAATATAGACTGGATCGTCTGAGTTGGAACAAAACATTTCATGTTTGTTTATTTGAAAGATGGTTTAAAGGTGCTACTTGCAAGTAGGCTAAGACGTGGATTTTGCCACCCTCAGGTGAGCTTAGAAAAACATGATTTTGCCACTCTCAAGTGACTTAAAACTCGCAGTCAATGCATTTATTCTAATTCAGATAATCCAACCTTCACCCACAGGCATTCAGGCAGTTATATCACATAAGCACTTAGCCTCATGGTAAGCATGCTATCATGGCAGTCACTCACACACATGGAAGGATGCTAAAGCATAAATACTTACCGAGTACTCCAAGCCAAAACGGAAACTAGTTAGTAATCAATGCATGATCCTAGTTCATATTAAGATGGCTAATGCGACACATGCAAAATACAACTAAGATAGGCTCGGCTATTCTAAACATGGCATATGAAATGCAACAGCTAACACGTATTCAACTCGGAATTGAAATACGATGCAGTTAGTATGATGCGCCGAGCCCGATGCATGCAAGACAGATGAATGGATGCAAACATGCGAGCATAAGTATGCTAATTGAAACATGCCTTAATCTAACCATCATAAGCTGATAAATAAAAGGGAGAAAGACGTGGGGTTGGAAGACATACATCACACACAAGCACACTTATTACAATTGTGCCCTCGCTCGAAGGGTCCGAATAAATAATTACAGTCTGAATAAATAATTAAATTACAAAACACTAATTAATTAACCAATTAACTAGGAAAGTAAATAAATTAGCGTGCAAGTCTATGGACTGCCTCGGCTCTGCTCCGAATGATGAAAGATACATACATGCTCGAGTCGCCACGTTGGAAAATTCCTTGCGATGCCCCGATTTGCCTCTATTTACAATTAATCCCGGAATATTGTGCAAAGCTCTAGAAGGCTGCTGATTTCTGGTTTGCTGCAACAGAGAGCAAGAAAAGGGCATGGCGAAGTATTTTCACATATGTATGCACACCTCGATCCTCGTGCCACCAATCACGCATCTCGATGCATGATGGCCGAGGAGTCGAATTGCATGACTCGATGTGAAATGAATGCACATGACAACACAACAAGGCCTAGACTCCATCATGGGTAATCTGGAGTGTCGGCGACCGAGAATTGAGGCACGTTCCGTCACTTCGGGTACGAAACGTCCTTCGTTTCCCGTGTTTGGGCTAACTCCTATCCCGAACACAATGCAATGAGATGGCATACACAATGCGACTAACATGTAACCTAGCATACACAATGCTATGGACTTAAATGGCGTACACAATGCACGTGACATAATCATGATATACACAATGCACTTACGAAGACTATCATGCGCACATGAACTAAATGGCATATACAAATGCAAGATGGACTTACACCAATATGAGTGGACCTCAGCCACACTCACATCAGTGGCCATGTGATGAAAATGAGACAACCGAAATACATGCAAACATGTACGAATGTAATGGACCGATCCTAAGGCACAACATGCAACTCTAACTAAGCATGGCAAAGGATGAAATATGGCATACAAGCATGCAATTTCCAGCTCTAAAACATGATGCACAATGGTCCCGAATCATGAAAATATGTCACACAATGCAAGCTAGATGGCCCGAATACCGAAACTAATGAAATGCGTTACACTAGAGGTACACAAAGCAATGCATAAATGGAAAAACCAACCCCAAACAGACCCTAGGAAGGTCTGAAACAGTGGGGAAATGGCCTAAAATGATGGCTCGGAATGCAAAGAAATGGAGCTCATTTAATGGTCCGAAAACAAGGCATTCATGCACAACTCTCAAGCACACTTAAAGAGGAGAAAATATGAGGATATGACATTCACATAAGCTCTAAAATATGATGCAAAATAACCCCAAAGCATGGAAACACCTCAGTATATGCATGCAATGGACCTCGAAACTCAAGGCTAAGCATGGATATTGAACTACAAGCATGCAAAACAAGCATCATTCGACCATGAGACCCAAAAATAGAGCTAGAGCAGTCCAAAATATGCACAAAATCAGTTCAAGGCATAGTTAAAATGTGCTAGAATCAAGGGTCAACAAAGCATGCAAAGAAAGCTAGTGAACCATGAGTTGTACTACAACTATATGAAGCATATGACAGCTCACCAAACCAGCCAAAAATAGAAGTATTCCATGCCAAAATATGCCCAAAAACCCACTGAAACTCAGTCAATGCATGCAAGAATGATAGGCTCCTTTGGAGGGCCATGCAAGGGGTTGTTCTACACATATATGACAGACACACAAAATGGTAAAACAACCTCTGTACAGAGGTTATGAGGGTCCTAAAACCCACCAAAAAGGTCCTGAAATTAGTCTAGGAAGCATGCAAGTGAAAGCCCCTTTGAAAGGCCTTGAAGAAGATTACTCTACACATGCATAATAGACATCTAATATGGCAAAACCACCTCTGGATAGAGGTCATGCAGGTCACAAAACTTATCAAAAATGGCCTGGAGCATGGCTTTGAAACATGCAAATAGGGGCTCCTTTGTAAGGCCAACAAAGCTTGTAAAGAGAACAAGAGGTGAGAGGGTCACCCCTCTCTGATTTTGAAGGTCAAAGACACATGTTAACCACTAAAAATCCACTGGATTTCAGTGGCTAAAAGGCCAAATCAAGGCCAACATGAATGCTCTAATGCATAGCTCAAAACACGAGGAAATGAAGCAATGAAAGGGGATAGATGACCCCCAACAGAAAAATGACCTTAATGAAACTTGAAGACGAGCTCAAAATAAGACTTTTTTTAGTTTATTACAAAGTCCAAAAATGCTTGCAAATAAGGCTAAAGAATGAAGCAAAATAAAGCTACAAAGAGGGAAATGGTGACTTACCCTTGTAGCACAGCAATGCAGCAAGCTCCGAACCAAGAAAGTGAGCTCTCAACCTCCAAAAAACAGCTCCAAGGTACTTAGGATGGTAGTGGAGGTGTTGTGCTTGGAGGTGTTGTGTAAATGGCCAAGAATAATTGAGTATTTGAGCTTGAAGTAGAGAGATATGGGGAGGTGTATGCAAATACCTTAACAAAAATGTTCAACCCTTGCAATGGAAGAGAAGGCCTCCCTTTATAGAGAAGAGAGACCAAAGCTTCTCTTGGAAGCTTCAAACCAAGAATAAACATCCTCCATACACGTGTATGGAGGATGCAGCAAATGGCTCCCAACTGGCACAGCTGGTGTACTCAGTGAGACAAAAAAGCAAGAAGCTGGCCGACCAGTTAAGGTGGTCGGCCGGCCACTCCCCCTGGTCGGCCGACCAGGGGTCAAAAGGTTCAAGCAAAAAAGGTGGTCGGCCATCCCAGACTGGTGGTCTCCCAGGTGAATGCAGCTCAGTGGTGATATGGAAGACCCGAAATTATGGCTCAAAAGTAAGGGAGATCAAGGGGTCAAAAGGGTCAAGCAAAAAAGGTGGTCGGCCTACCAAGATTGGTGGTCTCCCAGGTGAATGCAACTCAGTGGTGGTATAGGAGACCCGAAATTGTGGCTCAATAGTGAGGGAGACCACCTACCTGCCAAGAAAAACTGGCAGATTGGGAAAAGGTGGTCTCCAAGAAGAAAAGGTGGTCTCCCACCCTACTACCACCTTCCTAACAATGAAACTAGGGTCCATGCCAAAAATGAACCCACACCGATGCGAAACGAAGGTTCGGGGGCCAAAACGCGCAGCCAGGGGCCTCGAAAACTGACTATTAAGCACTGAAGGTGTCGTATGACCACAAAGGTGGTCTCCCGGGCCACAGTGTCCCTCTAGGGAGAGGGAACAAGGTGTGTGCCAAAAACCAGAGCAAACGGAGAAAGTTAAGCGGTCCCAAACTGAGGCGCACGGCCGACGGCTCCGAAAATCGGAAACTGGTCTCCAAACGGGAATAGTGGCCTGCGACCACGGAACGTAGCCTACGGCCACTGAGAGATGGTCTTCGAGACCTCTCCCTCCCTTTGAAAAGAGAAAACAGAGAAAACAGGACCTGGTTCGCAAACCAAGGCAAAGCACAAAAGAGTCCCGAAGTCTGGAGGCAAGGCTCTCAGCCGAGACTCCACAACCTCAGAACGGGCACAATATGCATCATCACCGAGCACTCAATCGGTGACGTCTGAGTCTTAAGGTCAGTCAAAAATGGGGTGTCTACAGTTGCCTCTCTTTGACAGAACTCGGAAGTCGTAATTGACGGGAGTGAATGTCAAAGCCCAGAGACGACCCATTTTTCACAAGGCCGAAGACTTAGACAAACAGGCAAGATAAACAAGGAGATGTGCCCGCAGGCATGCCCGCAGGTGGGGGCAAAATGCAAAATGATATGCACCAAGCCAGAGTAACTCATGATCATGCAAAGAAGCAAGCTGTAATGAAGCAAATATTCACAGTAGATGCAACAGTTTTAAGCAAGAATGCAAAGCAGCAACTACATTTCATGCAGTAAGAATGTAAGAGAATCACAATTCTCGCTACGTCTCACACGGAGAAGATACAATACCTGTGCGGCTCGTCTGGTTGCACCAGTTTCAAATGAACCGTACATACAATATCGTGCCTGCAAAAGAGAAACTGAACAAGCACAACATAGTTAGCAACATATGTTCAACACTACATCAAATGCAGACAAACATGGTGCCGATGGGAAAGTGCATCGCAATGCGAGGAGAAACGTGCTTGACAACGCAAGTTAAGTATAGAGGTATCACAATACCAATGAAACGTGCACAACAATGCGAGTGGCATGCATAATCAATGCAAGATAAGTGCGACTTTACAAGCATGTTTAAAATAAAACACTGAGTAAAGAAATGCAAGCTTTGACGAGGACAACTGAATTGCGACCTCTGGTTTACCTCCCGGAGGGGTCACAACGAATTCAAAAGGATACACCTCGCTCTCGGCGAGTAACGATGAAACACACATCGAAAGTTGGAATTGAAGTTCCCGCGGAGGGATTTCGCGCTGAAAAGTGCACTTTCCTTGTACTTTCTCGAGTGCCGGGGACTCCGATCACCACCAAATTTTGCAGGGAGCTCAAAGAGGCATTGGAGACCACCTAGGAGGGCCACCGACCATGCATGGGGGCCACCGACCAGGTTTGGTGAGAGAGGGTGGTCGGCCTACCAGAAAAGGTGGTCGGCCGACCACCTAGCCAAAAACAGGGGCAGTTTGGTACTTTTACACTTGTTTCTTTAAATATACTTGGCCAAACACTTTTTGCTCATAACTCCAAGTCCAAAATTAGTGCTCCTTTCTTCCTAGACCACTTTTTTCCTTAGATCTGCTCTTTATACGTGTTTTCCAATGCCCCACGCAAAGTTGTTTCACGAAATCTTTCGGTTTTCTTCACTTTGGACAGATTAAAATTTGATTACGGAGCTTCTTTTCCCATTTTCACCACTTGAGGTAAGTTTGTCTCAATATTTGGAACATTTTCTCGGGAGTTGACTTTTGTTGACTTTTTCATTTCTCGAGAGTTGACTTTTGTTGACTTTTTTCAATTTTGGCTCATTTTGCTCATTTTTGCTCCTTTTTGCAGATTTCTTAAGATGGCAGGTCATTTTCCTCAGGGCAGAGGTCCTCCAAGTGCCGGAGGTGAGCCAGACATTATGTCTTTGCCTCCGAGGATTCGGCCATTTGTTCCCGAGAGGTATGACCCTCCGGCGCACATCCTTCCTCGGGCCGTTTTCTACCACTTCACCGACTTTGACGAGCGAGCACCTGTAGATCTATTACTGCGAAAGCCAGAGTCCCACCTCTCTCATCAGGCACGAGAGGTATGTACGTCACTTTTACATTTTCTGCAATGCATTCTGCATTTTCCGTGCATTTCATGCTTTCGCTATGCATACTTATCTGCTCGTTCTGAATGTGTTCACACACCATACTTCTGCTTACTCTAGCACACAGCTCACAGCACAGTATTTTGTTAAGTTGACACGTATCCCAAGCACTCAAATTTCAGAACACACAGCTCACACTTTGATGATGAACACACAGCCCACTATTTGACGGCGAACACACAGTCCACTGTTTTCTGAAATCTGAACACACAGCCCAAACTTGTTGATTATGAACACGCAGCCCACTGTTTTTGAAGTCTGAACACACAGCTCAAACACTTGATGTTGAACACACAGCTCGAACTTTGAGATGAACACACGGCCCACTGTTTTGAAATTTGAACACGTAGCCTAAACTTTGATGTTGAACACACAGCTCACACTTTGATGATGAACGCACAGCCCACTGTTTTTGAAGCCTGAACACACAGCTCAAACACTTGACTTTCTGAACACACAGCCCAAATTTTGAGGTGAACACACAGCACACACTGGTTGAGAGTTGAACACGCAGCTCACTGTCTTTGATTCTGAACACACAGCCCGAATTTTGAGGTGAACACACAGCACACTCTGGTTGAGAGTTGAACACGCAGCCCAAACTGTTGAATTTCTGAACACGCAGCCAAAATTTCGAGGTGAACACACAGCTCACATTGGTTGAGAGTTGAACACGTAGCCCAAACTGTTGAATTTCTGAACACGCAGCCAAAATTTCAAGTGAACACACAGCTCGAATTTTGAGATAGGCACACAGCCCATATTTTTTTATGTTGAACACGCAGCTCGCACACTTCAATTCTGAACACACAACTCATATACTTCATGTTGAACACGCAGCTCACGCATCTCATTTGCACGCAGCTCATATACTTTATTTTGAAATTGAATACATGTGTTCATTCTGAATGCAGGTATCTTCCTGTATTACACGAGGATACGGATCGATCATTGCCAGGGAGTGGTACGCGGAGCTCCCCGAGGCCGTTCGCGGTCTGGTTGACCAGGCAGGGTTCAGACTCTTCTGCACGAGGATATCACGTTATCCAGCGAGCAGGACCCTGATGGGCGCCCTTGTAGAGAGATGGTGGGACACCACCAACTCCTTCCATTTCTCAGCTATCGGGGAGATGACTCTGACCCCATTCGATTTTGCAGTACTGACGGCCTTGACATGGGAGGCTGGCCGATCCCCTACGACGAGGACATGGGCGAGTGGGAGGCTGCTTGGATCTATCTGTTAGGAGCTCACCCACTGGTTGACAGATCTTCGGGCAAAGTCCGATACACTTGGTTTTCCTCACATTTCAGAGAGAGGGTGCCCGAGACTCCCGAGGAGATAGCGCAGTACACTCGAGGGTTTTTGATGTTCCTCTTCGAGACCACTCTGTTCTTCGATAGGGGAAACACCGTTGGACTTTATCTGCTGAGTGCCCTAGTAGACCTCTTGCAGGTCAGTCAGTATGACTGGGGTGGCGCCGGCTTAGCTACCCTCTACTGCTACATGAGTGCGACCTCCCGCGGACGGGGGAACATAGTTGGCGGCTATTGGAGAGTTTGAGAGGTACCTTCTGCCCTCTTAATTTACATTTCTGCTTTTCATTATTTGTACATTGCACACACGGCACACTTTACATTTTGTACTTTGCATTCTACACTCTCTGTACATTCTGTATTCACATTCTGCACTCAGCATCCTGTATTCTGATGGCTATTGCCCTGTTTTCCACAGCTATGGGTTTTCGCGTACTTTCCGACACTAGCCCCGGAGCTTGAGGTGGAGGTGCCTCTTATGATTCCTTACTCGCTCGTCTTTGAGGGCCAATACCAGGCGAAAGCTCGGGAGACTCTGTCCTACCTGCGACAGTTTTTCGATACAGTGCGGCCGACCGAGGTAATTCAGAACTCTCAGTTCTTCATGTTTTCATCTTTGATTCATCTTGCACATTTACAATTTCTAATCGGCTTATGCATTGGTTATCCGCAGATCACATGGCAGCCCTGGGCGCCCTTGGTGGAGACACCCGATTTCAGTTTGCTGGGGATGGGTCGCTTCTCGGTATAGAATCCTATTTGAGGGGCCAGCTGGTAGGGCCTGGTTTCTGGGGGACCGCTTCATGGGCCGAACTATGGGCTTCCCCGAGTAGAGTGTCCCCGCAGCACCTCCGGACGATATGCGATCCACTGAGGGGCTCACTCCCAGGATGTCGACAGCGCCATGTTGGGTACCGACGTATTTCTACATTTGGAGGAGGGGGAGTACGCGACTTACCGTCATACATACTTGATGCCTCCATTGACAGGTGTCCGCACTCC
This sequence comes from Camellia japonica, assembly GCA_030407325.1. NCBI lineage: Eukaryota > Viridiplantae > Streptophyta > Magnoliopsida > Ericales > Theaceae > Camellia > Camellia japonica. The sequence continues at coordinate 3,770,670 of JAPPVO010000013.1, forward strand.
TACGAGGAGGTCTGTTGGCATGCCATCATCGAGTCGAGCTCGGGCTGCAGGTGTCCCTTCTACTAGCAGGGCCGGCACATCGAGAGGTGGGGCTGGACTGGCCCCCCCGATTCCCCCGACTTATCATCACCCCGAATGGCCACATATTCCGACTGAGTTGACAGGATGGCGATACGGGACTTCTTACCCGATTCCGATAGAGCCTCCTATGCCTGGTCACCCATACATCAGAGACCCTGACTCGCCACCGGTATGCTTTACAGCTTTGATTTATCACTCAGATACTTGGACATTCATTCATTTACTAATGACTTGCACTTGCATCTACAGCCTACCATGGAGTACACTGAGGGATTGCTCGGGTTGGTGGCCTCACTCGAGGGCATGGTACTGCGGAGAGAGACGCAGTTGTCCATCGTCGGTGTCCCGGTACTCTTTAGTTTTCTTGCATTTATCATACTTCTGATGACATGCTGATCTTGAACATTTCACTGCATTGATTGGCTGTATGTGTAGAGCACATCTGACACACACCACATTTATGTATTGTATCTGCATACACCCTCTCTATGTAGTTTTCTTACATCTGCATCTGATATACATACTGGCTAATGTACTCAAATTGTCCTCTTCCGTTTCAGATGCCTCCGCTACATACTGGGCCACAGGCTGGGCCATCTAGGCCTTCTCGGGGAGCTGGGAGAGGGGACTCGTCTCGCAGACGAGGCAGGCGCAGAGCACCTATCATAGAGGAAGAGTCTAGCAAGGAGGAGGAGTCTGCGCATCCTCAGTCAGAGACATCTGCAGGCAGTGAGGATGACTCTGAGTCCGGTTCCGAGGGCGGAGGTGATGCTGAGGAGGGTTCCGAGGACAGCAGCTTCAATTCAAATGGTGGTGTTGGTGGAGATGGTGCAGGGACTTCTCAGCCGAAGAGGACGAAGAGGGCCTCTTATTCTTGCACTTGAGAGCACTTATGCAAATGTTCCTGCTTGATTTGCCTTTTTTACCAGTAGTTGTAGCACATTGTACATTATTAGGCAGTTTTATTTTCTGTAAAACTTGTACCCTTGTTGTAAAATGTTGTAACAAAGGAAGCATGATGGAATGAAACAGCTTTTGTTCAAAAAGTGTTGTATTTTATGTTCTTAGCATCGCATCGCATCATTTTGCACAAAAATGAGATTGAATGAAAATTGAGCATCGAAAATTTGCCAAGTTAGGTAGTGAAACGACACAACAAACAAAACAACTTATCTTACTAAGAAACAACGAGACCTTAGCAAGCTTACAACTCGATAAGCAAATCCCAGAAATGTTGATAAACAAAGAACAACAATTTCAACGGACAAAACTCGACAACTCGATAAAACTTAACAACTCGACTTGATAAGCAAAACTCAACAACAACTCGATAAACAAAACTCAACAACAACTCGATAAACAAAACTCAACAACAACTCGATAAACAAAACTCAACAACAACTCAATAAACAAAACTCAACAACTCGATAAACAGACGTATTTCGGACAATCGGAGTGACGAAACGCATCCGAAACAGAGGAAAACTCGCACCTTCAACACTCACAATGCATGGAAATGCTAGGAACTTTCTTCTAGAGACTAGGACAAGACCAAAGCCACACTTCTCTCCATCACCGACCACCTAAGGGAGCTAGCCGACCAGCTTTTTTTCATTGGAGACCAAGAGGTGGTCGGCCTACCAGAAAAGGTGGTCGGCCGACCACCTGGTTTGGCAACCACCAGTTTTTCGACACGTGTCCCCCGAACAGTGCCTTATCCTCTTTAAAAGTTCCAGCCTCGTGGTTCATTCATTTCATCTCAGTTTTGCATCGAAATGGAGGCGTTCCTCATCCAAAATCTCACAGCTTGGATTGCTTCTCTGGATGGCTTGGAAAAGTTGAACTTCCGGGGCTTCGATTTGAATGCACTATTCATGCTGGGCCGTACTCCGCTGCATCTTCCTTTCCTCCATGCCGCAGCAAGGTTTTGGAATCCGGTAACACACGTCTTTAGCTTTAGCGGGCAAGAGATGTGTTCTACTTTCGAGGATTTCCAAGCTTTGATGGAGTCCGAGCGCAACGAGGAAATCTTGCCTCAACTCCGATTTGGCCACGTCCAAGCCTTAGGACAAATGTGCGGCCTCACTTTGCATGACGCTCGATCATTGATTCATCGAAGAGCTGGACATCCCAAGCTTGGTTTGCCGGTTTTCTGATGCTGGTGACCGCAGCGATCATCATTGGCAGGGCTATCGGCGACACGCGCTTTCCCTATGTTTGCTATCGTCCTGTTGATCGAGGTTGCCCAAGGTTTGAAGGAGGGCAAGAGCTGCATTGGCTGAGACATTGATGGGCTTAGACGCTTTTCATCACCAGGAGACGGCTAGGCTTGCGGACTATTGCAGGTAATGTTTCCCACCCAATCTCACATATGTATTGCTCACATCACTCGGCCCTCAGGCTCAGTTTTTCTCACAAAACCCTTTTCTTACTTTTCTCTCATCGTACATCTCTCTATTCTTTATTCTCTCATTTTTCATCCCTCCCCAGGTGTGGTTGATGGATAAGTTACAGATTGTGGAGTCTTGCCCAGCATACTCAGCTCCCAGCTACTTTTTTCGACAACGCCTGGTTGATGCCCTGGATGAGGGGTGGTGGTACAACTGGATGTGCAGTTTGTCTGCAAACCGCATCGCTTGGCGCTGCCCTTGGCTCAATCTGCCGGCAATGAGTTACAACATGACCCGTCAACCTGGGATTCAATTGATTGGCATGACACACTGTGTCTTCTATTTTCCGTTTCGGTTCCGGCGCCAGTTCGGACATGATCAGACTTGTCTGGCAGAGGGGATAGAGTACCCTGCTGCATTCCCAGCCCAAGGCGCACAACTTGCTCGGTATGCCACAGCATGGAGGACTAGAGACTCCTGGTCCCCGCTCCCACTTTCAGTTGCACTTTGTCTGATGAGTGCTTGGATTGGCTCAATGAAGAGGCACACGAAGGGCCCACTTTGGCATCAGAGACTTCGACTAGCTCTAGGAGGGGGCGCAGGAATACCTGACTTATCTATGCCCTGGATTTATTGCTTTATTAGTACTTTCAAGTTTTCTTTATGAATGTAATAAAAAGCAACTTCAATTTGTATGCAAGAGCAGGAGAACTCTGTATAGAAATCAATGAAATTGAAGGTTGTGGGCACTGAAATTTTCTACTTTGGTCCAAAAATGGTCTAAGTTGTAAAAAGATTAATTTTGAACAAAGTCAACTTTTATTAAAACTTTTCAAAACCATTTTCAATATGGATTAGAACTGGACACGCCTGAAATCTGTCACTGAGATGCACAACCTCAGATCCTAGCAACTGGAAAGTTGCCCCTAGTCTGAATAGTACCGCGGCACTACACAGCAACAGAAAGTTGCCCCTAGTCTGAAAAGCACTGCACCGGAGATCATAACCGAACTCTTGAATGCTGAATAAACAAAGATGGCCGAGATGATCAAATCGACAAAGTTGATCGGGGAAAAGTTTATGGCTAAACTTCAGGATGAAGTTGCCTACGTATCCCAAAGATGGAAATCAAGCCTTACGTAGTTCAGGCCCGGGTTCACTCGAGTATTTTCACTCTCCTTTTACGCTCTAACTTTTGCCAAGGCCGCCCTTTGCGGGTTTTCAACCTTGCGAGCTCAGTTTTTAATTTCAAATTTTTCATGCTCTAACTTTTGCCTAGGTCGCCCTTTCGGGTTTTCGGCCTAGCGGCCTCTCAGGGGTAATATTTCTTCAACTTGTCCATGTTGATCGGTTGAGAACTCTAGGCCATCTAGGTCCATCAAACCACAGCTCCACCTGACCAGATAGACTTAATGATGTAGGGCCAGTCCAATTGGGTCTGAACTTGCCCCTAGGGTCGTGGATGGGAGCTCGGTTGTCCTTGAGCACCAAATCTCCTTCCTTCAGATTCCTTGGACTTAACTTCTTGTTGAAAGCCCTGGCAATTCTGCGCTGATAACCTTGAACATGGTACAGTGCTTTCAGTCTTCTCTCATCAAAGAGCATGAGTTCTTCAAATCTGCTCTGCTGCCAATCTGCTTCGGCTATTGACACTCAGCCACACTCACAAAGACGGAACCTCAATTCGATAGGTAGAACGGCCTCCATCCCTAAACTAATGAATACGGAGTCCCCAGTAGAAGTTTAATTGAGTCGGTACCCCACAGAGCAAACGGCAGCTTATCTGGCCAGTCCCGGTAGGTTTCCACCATCTTCTGCAATATGTGTTTGATATTCTTGTTGGCGGCCTCGACCGCTCCATTGGTCTGGCCGATAGGTGGATGACTTATGAAAAGCCACATTGTATTTTTCCAACAATCAATCACTTCCTTCTTGAAGTGGGAACCGTTATCTGAAATGATCTCGTTGGGACCCCATAGCGACAGATGATGTTGTTTTGATGAATTTTGCAACATGTGAAGCCTTCAACACCGCATAGGATTGGGCCTCAACCCACTTTGTGAAATAATCTATTCGACCAGATGAACTCATGCCCATTCGACCCCTTTCGGAGTGACAGCCCCGATCACATCGATTCCCCAAACTGAAAATGGCCATGGCGAAGTCATATTGTACAGCTTCGACGGCGGAATGTTCATGCGGTTTGCATGGATCTGACACTTGTGGCATCGCCGAACAAAGCGATACAATCCTCCTCCATGGTGGACCAATAATAACCTTTCTGAGGATCTTCCGCGCTAGCATTACCCCGTTCATATGCGCACCGCATTCCCCTCCATGGATGGCCTCCATCAGGCGTTTTGATTCTTCAGCTTCAACGCACAGCTTATGCATTCCCAGATGACCTCTCTTATACAATTTACCTCCGCAGATGATGAACTGAACGGCCATTCTTCTGATTGCCCTTTTATCCTTGGCATTTACCCCTTGGATATGCTTCCTTCTCCAAGAAATTCCAAATATCGTAATACCAGGGTTCTCATCTTGAACCTCATCTATAGCGGCAATCGACTCGTAAGCCGCACAAATTTTTGGTCGATAATGACTGGACGCATCCGGACTCCAAACGGGATGTCTATCATGGAAGATAGAGTTGCTAGTGAATCTGCGAACCTGTTGTTCTCTCTTAACAGATGAGCAAAGTTTAACTTCTCAAACGAGGAATTAACAAGTCCAAGGTCTGGTGATACATAATCATCTTTCTTCTTTGACTTTCCAATCTCCTTTCGCTTGAGATACAACAAGGTTCGAGTCCCCGATGACGTCCAACCGTTTTGCCCCTAATTCCAGGGCTGCTTCTAGACCGGCAATGCATGACTCATATTCTGCTTCGTTGTTCGAAACTTTGAACTGAAGTTTGAATGCTAGAGGGATACGGGAGTTGTCGGGTGCTATCAACAACACTCCCATCCCATACCCGTACTAGTTTGACGCTCCATCAAAGTACATCGTCCAAAACTCGTCGTCGATATGCAAAATGGCCTCATCTGGGAATAAGTACTCAACTGCTTCACCTCCTTCCACTGGATGATCGGCTAAGAACTCTGCTACCGCTCTTCCCTTGACTGACTTGCGCATCACATATTTCAGATCGAATTCGGAAAGCAATAGCAACCAACGAGCTAGCCTACCCATAAGCGCCAGTTTCTCGAATAGATATTTGATGGGATCTAATCTTGAAACCAACATTATAGAGTGAGCTAACAGGTAGTGTCGTAGCTTCCTGGTAGCCCATACCAAGGCTAAGCAAGCCTTTTCCAACGGTGTGTAGCGAGTCTCATACTCCAGCATCTTCTTGCTCAGGTAATAGATGGCTCTCTCCACTTTGTCCTCTAATTCTTGCGCGAACATGCAGCCCATTGTAGTCTCAGTTACTGAAAGATACAAAATCAACAGTCTCTCCGGCTCTGGCAGTGACAACACAGGCGGGTTCTGTAAGTATTCCTTGATCTGTTCAAAAGTAGCTTGGCAACGGCCATCCCATTAGAATTTCTTTCCTTTCTTCAGAAGGCCAAAAAGTGGTTCACAAGTCAAGGTTAATTTTGAGATAAACCGTCTTATGAATTGCACTTTACCCAGAAAGCCTCGCACCTCCTTTTCAGTCCTTGGTGGTGGCATTTCTAAGATGGCCTTGATTTTGGAAGGGTCGACTTCGATACCTCTCTGTGTAATCAAACCCCAACATTTTCCCGGCTGTATGTAACACCAAACGTACACTTCTGAGGATTCAGCCGCAACCGAAATTCTCTGATCCTTTGGAAGAACTTTTGCAAGGCGGTGTAGTGGCCCTCTCTTTCTTTGGACTTGACAATCATGTCGTCCAGTACACCTCAACCTCTTTGTGGATCATGTCGTGCAATATTGTGGTCGCGGCCCGTTGATATGTAGCTCCAGCATTCTTAACCCAAATGGCATCACCTGTGTAACAGTAAGTCCCCCACGGTGGGTGGTGAAAGCAGTCTTCTCCCGGTCTTTAGGTGCCATCACTATCTGATTGTAGCCCGAAAAGCCATCCATGAACGAAAGCAAAGCATGCCCCGCTGTGAAGTCCACTAACTCATCAATATGCGGCAAGGGAAAGTCGTCCTTCGGACTGGCTCTGTTCAAGTCCCTGAAATCCACGCATACCCAGATCCTGCCATCCTTCTTCGGCACTAGAACAATGTTGGCCAACCAAGTCGGGTATTCGGATACCAGCAGGAACCCTGCATCAATTTGCTTGGTGACCTCTTCTTTAATCTTGAGGGCCCAGTCCGGGCGGATCCTTCTGAGTTTTTATTTAACGGGTCGGGCCTCGGGTCGAGGGATCCGGTGCTGTACAATCTCATGATCGATCCAGACATGTCTTCGTAGGACCACGCGAAAACATCTTTGAAATCTTTTAATAAAGCGACTAAGCGCTCGCGTTCCTCTGAAGACAACGTGGACCTGATCTGGACCAGTTGCGGGTCCTCCTCAGTAAATATTCACGGTAGTGATTTCATCCATTAAGGGTTTAACAAATCTTTCCTGCTCTTGTTCAATTAAGCGTTGCAAAACGGAGGAATTTCTTCCTCGTCGTTTTCATCAAAATTTTGAAAGTCTGAGTTAATGCAATGAATCAAGGGCACAGAAAAGTACTCAGAAACCACAGCCACATCATTCTCATTAAGCACATCCAAATCGTCCGATTCTTCGATTACAATAGACTCAAAAGAGAAAGAAAAAGACGACCTGGACAGGACTGTGGTATCCGGGTTATCACCCCCTGGAATATCGGACTCAGACTCAGTCGAGCTGGAACCTGATTCCAACTCAACAGGCTCGGTGGAATCAGATTCCGGCTCACTACCTGACTCGATGCTGCTTGACAAAAATCTCTCTTCATACTGCCAAATGAGAGAGGGTGCGATAGATGCATCCAAAATGTTTGCTGGTAGGCCCGCAGCCGTTTCATTCCCGATCACGCATACCAAGAAGTTATCCCCCAAGCACTTATGTTCGATTGGAGGATCTGAAAGTAGACACGCTAGCACTACCCCCATTTCACTTTCGGCGTCCTCAGACTCCACTTTCTTGCTCTGCTCAGCCTCAGCTAATGGGTCCGTCTGCTCTTCGGCAACGTCATCCCCGAATAACTGTAGGTCAAAGAAAATCTCAAACCCTGGCACACGGTGCTTCTCTTCGTTTATCTACAGCTCTGGGAAGCCACAAAATGGAAAGTGCTCCCCCTCCCGGACAAAGCGTCTGTTTAGGGTACCCTGGATGGGTCGGTGGATTAGCTCAAAAAGCTTCCCCGCCTGCTTCGCTCTGTCTCTCCCAGCATCTCCTTACCTTTCCTTATCCAATCCTCTTTGGTGGGCAGATAACCCAAGCCAAAGGTGTGTGGGTTGTGTGGCACTTCGGCCAACGCTGCAACGCCCTTCCGACCACTCTTTCCCAATCCATCCCGGGGATGTGTTGAAGCTTGTTCATGAGGTATACTGATTGTGCGCTAACATACACCCCTCATTAACTGCTAAGATGTTCTACACGACCAGGGCCTCAGCCAGGGTAAACCCGACATGAACGTCTCCTCCATACCGTGTTCAATTTCCAAAACTAGCGTAGATACTTCTGGCGGTGGATGGATCGACGAATTTCCAAAAACGATGGCTACTCCCTTCCCATGGGGGTATTTCACCATCTGATGCAAGGTGGACGAAACTGCCTTTACTTGGTGCAACCACGGCCGCCCCAAAAGTAGATTGAAGGTCATAGGAACTTCTAAGACGTGAAAGTCTACCTCATGATGTCCCAGCCCAACCTTGGTCTGAATTTTCACTGTCCCATTACTTCTCTGCTTGTGTTACCATATGCCCGAATCACCTGGGCTGTCGGCAAAAGTCCACGGTCTTTAAACCAATTGCATATGCAGTCCTTGTCGGGCACACATTGATGGTGGACCCTGTGTCGACAAGCACCACGGGTATCCCTTTGTTTCTGCACTCCACAGAGATGTAGAGTGGCTTGTTATGGTTCGCACCCTCAGGTGGCAATTCTTTGTCAGAGAAAGTCAATATCGAGGTAGCCCCTCCCGGAAAAATTAAGCCCACCAGCTATTCGGGCGTGGTGTCTATTGAGAGCTTGGCCTTGTCCATGGCCGATAAGACAGCTTGTTGATGCACTCG
>JAPPVO010000013.1:3779449-3880206 GCA_030407325.1 Camellia japonica
TTGATAATATGCTATCTTTTTTTTCTTTTTCTTTTTTTATCAAATAGGCAAAGTAATTACAATTTTGGAGTGTGCACAGACATATTCACAATCACACTAAATGAATAAACATCTCTACTCCACCTTTCTAAGAAAATTTAAAAACAAAAGAATTTTAACAACGAACGGTTTTTGCAAACACAAGACTCATCGGTAAAAGCTCATAGTAATATTGCCAATTTTATTTTAGTCAATATATACATGTTCAAATTGATAGATTTTACATGGATCAAAATGACAATCAACTCCAATTAAAACTACTTAGTTAGCACACATACATAGAACCACACATCTTTAAATAGGCAAACTATGGATCAATTAACAATTGAAATTTTTTATAAAAAAAAAAAAAATAGCTTAAAGTTTAATTTAAAATTTTAGTTAAAATATTCTACATGTCTTGAGTCTAACTAAACCCAAAATAAAAATAAAAAATAAAAATAATTTTATATATAATGGACTAGAACAACTGAAATTTCATTAAAATTGGTAGTTTCAAAATTTACATGTTTCTTTAGAGAAACTAAAATAGAATTAGAAGAAAAATGATGTTGTTTGTAAGGCATGATGGTTCATTATTATTCATCACAGCTTTAGGCTAAATGCAAATATATTCAATCTATGATTCAAACAAAGATTAAAAATGCAAAACCCATGTCAATATTGATACAAGTAGGATGTACAAAAAATCAACCTCAAGGAGGAGATTGCGGGGAGATTGGAAAGGTTTAATCTATTTGGTTTTGAGTAGAATAGAGAATCCACCAACATATATAGCTAAATTTGCACCAAATTTTAACAACACATTTAGCTTTGTAGAAGAAGAAATGCACTTTTAGTTTTGTAGAAGAAGAAATGTAGGAAATCAAAAAATGACATTTTTGTATTTCTAATCTCTATATAGGATCCCATGTATTGGCAGTTTTTCTTTTCTTTTTCTATATCACAGTCAAATTCTAAAGCGGCAGTACTACATTGATGCAATTATTTTTTCATAGCAATCTTGACTTGGTCATGTATATTTACATCTTACCAAGATTTTTTCTTCTTTTTATTCAATTATTTTCTGATTCAGGATGCGACATTATTACCAAAGTGGAAGGCATTTCAGACAGTCATATTCCTTGAACGGGTGAGATGGATGGGTTATTAATGAATGGTTTTTTAAGCTACAGGTTGTTACTGGATAAGTCAAGAAAGGTTTAGAAGTGCTATTTGTTTGCAAAGAACTCTAGTTTTGGTTTGATCGCATAATCATTTGGGCAAAAAAGGTAGTCAAGAAATCCTGTGTGTGATTCTTTCTGTCACATGTTATGTATTGTACCAAAGGTCACAAACAATATCATACCTTTATGCTTATGGGAAGGAACTTTGATAAGAATACATTTTCTTTAGTGCTAGCCTTCTCTTCGAACCTCTATTTCAAGTTTGCATTCTGATTGATATTGGTGACTACTCAATTGACACGTTGATAACATTCACACTGGTAATGTTCTGCATTGACGAGGGATCTGATGTTGCTTGCATGTTGTTGATTTGTTTGCTTTTCATAGGACGATGGCCTTCGTGATTCAGAAAAAAAAATGTTGCATTTGATTTTGATGGGTGTCTTGTGAATACGTCTGTGAAAAGGTATGACAATTTATAATGATAAATGAGTTACTCTGAAATTTTATAAATTTAAATTGTCGCAACGTATACTTTAAAAAGCAGGCTTTAGAATTAGATGATACTCTGATATGCCATGAATTGCTTATTCTAGTAAGTATTTCAGGTGATACCTAATTGAACCAAGTAAAGCAGAAAGATTAATAAAAGTATCCGTTGAGAAAATAAACAATTGGCATTTTGGACTGACTCTATTTGAATTGGATTATCAATAATTTGTTTGAATGAATTAATTTAAGGACTTCTATTGATAGGGGAAGATGATTTTCTTCATTTCAATATCAGTTTTCATACTTACTTATAGATGTAGAATATCCAAGAAGAAATGCACTTAGGTATTAAATCTCATAAAGTGCAACAATGATTTCAGCAACCTTTTTTCTCTGTTGTAGAAATTATGAACTATAAAAGGAATCAATCTTTTTTTTTTTTTTTTTTTTTTTGTGGTTCAGGAGACAAGAGGCATACCTCTGTACATATCTATATACAAACATATAAACCTACAAATACATATACAAATATACCTCTAAAAATCTTCAACAGCTAAGAAGGTGGATGCGAATGGAAGTGCCCCAAGCGGCATGCTTTAAGGACATTAATTCATCAGTGATGCCTTGAAACCTTTAAAATAAAATATGAAGGACAAACAAATCAAATTCTCATTGAATAGATTAACTACAAAAAGTTAGAAACAAATCAAATTAAATAAATCATACTCATTTGACAACCACCATATAAACATGTCAAACATCAACCAAAATGTCAAGACATGATATATACAAATTACTGATAATAATGCTTGAAGCGACCATAATGCACTTATTTCTCTACTAAAAATAATAAGAGGACCCAAAGATTCAATTGCAACAAATAGGCAAAATTGAAAAAAGGAAATTGTTAAACCATACTCTTCTTTAACTGATCCACAGAGACCCCTCTCTCATCATAGTTGGATCCATTTGTACAAGAGGGAGGGTTGTGAACCCATAAAAAATACCATGGATTTCGCAACCTCCAAGAGTAAGGCATGATAAATCTTTTATGCATTTGTTTTTACTCATTAAATTAGATTTATTTTAGTATTAAGAGATCATCACAAGAAGAACATGCATGCCCAATAGTCTCATAATAATAATAAAAAAAAAAAAAAACAATGCCTAATTATCATAGTTAACACCACCATAAATCTCAAAATCAAAAACCCAATTCACTAAATGACACTTCCATGAAGATTGAAGTCAAAGAGAAACAAATTTATTCGAACTCAACTATTATTCAGCTCATTAGAACAATTATAATCAATGCAGTAAGCTCCTAAAGCCCAATTTCAAGAATTCATGAATTGAAATAGAAAGCAGTGTAAAGTCACTGAAATCACCAAATCAGCGACCAACCATGGAAGGATTGAGCCCCAACAACATGTTGTTTGCATTAGGCAGGTAGGCCACATTCAGAGTCTTTGACAGCGTCGCCTATCTCCCTCAAAGCCTCAATCTTCCTGAGCTTGATCAAACCCATTCCAACAGCTGCAGTTGCATCCGAAATCAATTTCGCAGCCTCACTCTCACCTTCTGCCCTAATAATCGCCGCTTGATCAAACCCATTTTCCTGCTCCGCTTTGGCCACCACGAATTTCGACCTCTCTGCCTCTTACTGCGCCACCTACTTCTGCTCCACGACCTTGGAGATCTCAGCCCCATACGACAAATGCGTGATCACAACATCATCAAGAACGATGTTGAAATCCTTGGCACGATGAACCAAGCTCTTGTGGACCAGTGCAGAGATGCTGGGACGCTCAGTGAAGAGGTGATCGGTGTTGAATTGAGCAACGACGGCCTTGAGGACTTCGTTGCTAATTGAAGGAAGGACTTTCTCGTCGTATTTGAGGCCTAGGGTTTGGAAGATTCGGGGAGAATTGAGAGACCTCGGGGCGAGAGAGCACACGGAGGGTTAGGTTAACCATTTGGAGGTCCTTGGTGCTAGAGATGAAGGAGAAGGTGTGGGGGCGAGTTCGGATGTCGAAGATGAAGGCTTTTGGAGCCATGGGATGAGGGTTTGTGAGAGAGAGAGGGCTTTGTTTATGAACAAATTAGCTAGGGCTTTGTTTCAAAAAGAAAAGGCAAAGCAAATTAATTGCAGAAGAGTATTGCACGTGTTTAGCAAATTCAATCTTAGTGGGTGCTTTAAAGAGTCGTGACCATCTCAATTGTATGGAAGAGGCGAGAATATGAGAGAGAGAGAGAGAGAGAGATTGATACCTTGTGATGTTCCATTATAATTAGAGGAAGACAAAATAGTTATTTTGGGGAAAAAAATTTATAATTTTTTTTTTTTTTTTTTTTTTTTTGTGATTGGCACCCCAAATTTCATTTTGGCGCTTTTTTATATATATATATATATTTTATCATACAATTCACAACATGCATTGTGCGTCGTAAAAAGGCAATAGTTTTAACGGCAGACGATGTGTGCATCGTAAAAAGTGCAATATTTTTAATGGCGGGCATTGTGTACGCTGTGAAAAGTATTCACTTTTCACGATGGCATATGCGCGTCACGTATAATTGATGTATTAACGGCACGCCATATGCACGTCGTAGAAAGTTTTATTATTTATGGCGTGCATTGCAAGCCGTAAAAAAATCATCGTTATTACCATTCACGGCCTACGCAATAGACATGTCGTGGTTGGAAAAGTATTTACGACGTGCAAAAAAAGCAAGTCATAAAAGTGAGAAACTACGGCGTGCATTTATTGTATGGCGTTGATGTGGTGCCCTAAAAAGTCAATTTTGTTGTGGTGACTTGACTGAAGAGCTTCCTAGACTTAAAAAAGGATCTTATAGCCTGGGTAACCTCTTTACCAACAATGCTCCATGCGCTCTTAAAGAAACCAGCTAAAAAGCCATCAGGGCCAGGGGCTTTGTTAGCTTTTATAGACCAAACTACATCCTTAATCTCTTGATCAGAAATAGGACTAGCAAGCATAAGAGCTTGTTCAGTAGAGACTCTAGAATGGATGAGGGAATTAATTTTATCAAAACCTTTGTACTGATCTTGAGAAGGAGTACCAAAAAGCTTAGAAAAATAACCGATAAAAGCATCATGAATATTCTCAGGTTTAGTAGAGCTACTACCATCCTCCATCTCAACATTAAGAATCTTACCCCTGTTGATATTTCCCTTAACAGACCTAAAGAAAAAGCTACTATTTCTATCCCCCAGGCCAAGCCATTGGATCCTAGATTTTTGGTGGGCTAAGCTTTCCTCAACAGCACTAAGATCCACATACTTTTATGAAGATTTCTTTCAAGATTTTGAAAAGAGTGATTACTAGGGTCCTTATCCAATTTCCACTAGATAGTTTCCAACTCAGCTTTGGTAGCCAAGACTCTAGTAGAAATATCATTAAATTCCTTTTTGTTCAAAGCTTTAATAATAGTTTCAAACTTCGGAGTTTCTGGCAAACTCTGAACATAGGAACACCATGAATATACTGATTCCAAACCTGAGCAACTCTAGGAAGGAACTCCTCATGTTCAGCCCAGAAATCAAAATATTTAAAAGGCTTTTTGAAATAGAGAGCTTTATCAGAAATAGTAACAACAAAAGGGGAAAGGTTAGAAATACTAGAGGGAAGAAACATAGCAATAGAGGCAGGGAAATGGTCAAGCCAAGATTCATTGACCAAAACTCTATCAATTTATGTAGCTACATAATCACCCCTAGTCCTTTTATTAGCCCAAGTGAATTGACAACCACCATAAGACAAATCAACAAGCTTAGCATTCATAATGTAAGAATTAAAAACCTCTTTCTCACTATTCCAATTAAGAGACCCCCCAAATTTTTCGAAACTATATCTTATAGCATTGAAATCCCCTAGAAAAGTCAAAGGGGTAGTAGGGCTTGAGATGGAAAGCCTAAGCATATAGTTAAAAAACTCTTTTCTCAGTGCATGGCTGTTCTCTGCATAAACAAAACAAGTATTGAAAACCTTGGCCTGGGCTACATCAGTAATCTCACAGAATATGAATTGATCTAAAAAATTTAACATTGATACATAGTAAAAAGTTGGATCCCAATAAACACAGATCCTACCAGTTTTATTTGGTTGAGAGTTTGGCATCAATTTACATGAGATTTCGGAGCTTAGGGTACTGTCACATATCCATGCTTATTACTCCTCAAGTGTGCTTAAGAGTTGCATCTTTATGCCTTAATTCTTGGGCCCATTGGCATGCATGCTTGTCTAGCATTTTGTGTCATCATTTCAACACATATTGGCCACTGATTTGGGCATAGCTGAGGTCTACCCATTTTGGTTTAAGTCCATCCCTTGCATGTTGTTGCATGCTTGTCTTGCATATTTTTGTATGCTTGCTCCATCCCTTGCATGTTGTTGCATGCTTGTCTTGCATATTGTTGTACGCTTGCTCCATCCCTTGCATGTTGTTGCATGCTTGTCTTGCATATTGTTCTATGCTTGCTCCATCTTTGCATGTTGTCCCATGCTAGTTCCATTACATGTTGTTGCATGTTTATTACACTGCATTTTGCATGCTTAAGTCATATTGCATGATTGCATGTTCAAGTTAGCATGGCGTATGCCATCCTTGCATTGCATTGTTGTTTGGATTAAGTGTTAATCAAAGCACGAGGAACGAGGAACGTTTCATACTTCAAGTGATGAAATGTGCCTCAATTCTCAGTCGTCGATGCTCTTGATTATCCATGATAGAGTTCTAGGCACTTATGTGTTTATTTGTGCATTCATTTCATATTGATTTGCACAAGTTGGATCTTTGGCCATCATGCATCGGGATGCGTGATTGATGGTAGTGGATCCGACTATGCCTCTCCCTTGATGTTTTGAGGTGATATGGAGTGGCATAGTGCATACATACCTATGGAGAAGTGGTTTGGAAATACTCTTCAGATCATGGGAGACGCTCGTGATCCTCAGCTAGTCACCTGAAAAGATACAAACACTCCGATCGGGGGTGCCGGAATTAGCACTCCGACGGACAAGTCAATTCAGACACTCAAGATAGCTTGTTTACTAAGTTAAGTGAAGTGATTCTTACATACCTTTCTCAACCCATTGTTCCTGTATTTATACCTGTTCCTTTTGATCCTCGGGGCCAAGGCCTACTTTTTAATCATTGTCCTTTCTATTATTCGGCCCTAAGGATTTACACTTATTCGGCACATATATTGTATTCGGCTTCCCACTCTCGTAGGATACAGCCGATTAATATCAGTCTTTCAATGGTACGCACCATCTGATTTTTCCATATATTCGGCCCCCACAATTGCCACCCGAACTCCCCATTGACGGTAGTTAATCGGCGTGTTTGGTCTTGAATTGGAAAGGTTGAAATAGGTCAGGCAGCTTCGCGTACCCCAATATAGATGTCAGGATGCGCACACCTTTTCGTTCATCATTACACTTTCCCGGCTCATTCGTGCGTCTCGCATATTGTGATTTGAAATTTCAGTCCTTTCGAATGCACAGTTCGTTGAGTATTCGAGACTCTTGGACCGCCAACAGATATCCCTTCTCTGACTCGCATTTTCTGCAACTCTTCTCCATCTACCCTTGTCCCCCTTGCTCGTAAGTCTTCTTCTCTTTTCTTTGCAATCCTACTTCCTATTTGTTATTTTAATTTTGGCGAACCCTTTATTCCCCGTGAAAATGGCTAAACACTTGAAAGACCTCCTTTCTGAGGGTCGTGTCTCCGGATTCCAGCGACACTTTTCCATTCCCGACGATGTCCATCTATCTCTAGTGACGGACAACACTCTGGATATGGAGAGAGAGGATCGAAATTCAATCGTCTTTCCTCTCCTATCCATTGCAGAGGGCAGGGTCCGTTTTCCCCTACATCCATTCCTTAGGGCCGTCCTCCGCTATTGGGGTCTGATTCCTTCTCAGCCCAACGTGAACTTTTTTCGAATCGTAATGGGGATCGTAGAGTTGAACCGGCGCCTCAGGATCGATCTTGGCATTCCGGCCATTCGGCATTGCTATGCTTTAGCCAAATCTTCCAGTCGGCTTGGGCAGTACTTTCTTAGGGCCAAGGATACTGACCATCATTTGGTAACCATGCTTGCCAGTTCTGGTAAGCGTGTGGATGACATAATGGTCAATGTCCGAGGGAACTAGGAATTTGGCGAAGGCGAGGGTCGCCTAGACCCTATTCCCAGACGGAGGGGTGAACCAGGTTGCCGTGTGTCTCCTTGCGTTTACTGAACTTTTCTTTACTCGGCCTTTTCTCTGTGTCTAACCCTTTGTCTTTACAGGCAGTAAATTGAAGAAGATTATGGTTTCTACAGACGACGCAGTCCTTGCGTAGATTGCGACTGCACTCGGATACTTCAGCCGTCCAAACTTACAGAAGCAAGGGAGAGCGGCCCACATACTTCTTCGATACGAGCCTACTTATACTACTTTTTCGGCCGCTGACAACATTCCAATTCCATCCGGCGATCAACAACTTGCGGCTCTTATCTTCCCTAGCTTCAAGAGCCTTAGGCAAGTTGGTCTCGAAGCTTCTGATTTGGGGCAAGACGTCGAGCCAGTGGTAGAGGTAGTCGCAGAACCAGCCAGAGAGTTCGCTGAGGAGGCCAAAGAGGTTGACGAGGCCCTAAACTCGACGTTTGAGGCTGCCAGACGTAGTCAGCCTACCTTGCCGTCCACTTCGAGTCGGGCAGAGTTTTCTTCTGGAGATATTTTTGGAAGTTTGGGAGACCTACCCGGCGATTTTTTTGAAGGTATGGCTGGGGAAAGCCTCACGCAAATGGCTCGAAAGAAAAATGCCGAGCGCATGGCCGCCCGAAAAAAGGCCGAGGCCGCCCGTTCTAGACCTGCCTTGATTGAGTCTTTCGCACCCGTTATTGAAGAGCCGGCTCAGATTGTTGCGGCTGAAATGGCGAAAGAGGTTGAACAACCGGTTATTGAAGAACGGTTGATTCTGGAAGAGCGGGGCAAAAAGTGTAGCGCCGAGGGAGAGGCTGGTTCAGAAGATAGTCTTGCCGACAAAAGGCCTCGCTTAGAAGAATCGGATGCGGTTGTTCCTTTCATTGTTCAGCCAAAGATCAGAGACACACCAATTCCCTCTGACGCATCTATCATTACCGACCCAGCGGTAGCCTTGAGCCTGGCGGCTTCAGTCTCCCTACCAGCTGCTAAGGCATCCTTTCATGCCATGCCGGATTTGGTGGCCGTAGCCCTATCTGCGTAATCGGCCCTTTTGGTAGGTGAACTTTGACTTGCTTTGATTTTGGTTGCCTATGGCATCTAACGATCCCAACTCGTTTTGCAGACGGTCGGCAGGATCGCCGACTTGGGCCGCCGCCTACCCGATGCCCTTGAGAGGATTGACCGTTTGCAATCAGAAGTGGTCGATCAAAAGGGCAGGGCCGAGTTTGAGATGATGAGAGCCGCGATGGAGACTGCGCGAGCCAAAGCCAAAGTAGAAAGGGCTCAGACTGCCGATCATCTCCGTTCTGATGCCGAAGATAGGGCGAACGCAAGCAAAGAATCGCTTAGGCTAGCCGAGGAGGCGCTTAACAAGATGGAGACTGAGTTAGCAGAGTTGAAGGCGGCCAAGGAAAAGGCAGAATCTGAGGCTTCTGCCACATTCGAAGCAGGAAAAGGCGCCGCCTTTGAGGAATACATAAATGAAGTCCCCAAGTTTGAGAATCGGGGGTTCAAACATGGGTGGCTCAAGGCCCTTGATGCCGCTGGGGTTACATTGGCCTTGCCAATTCCTTATGAGCAGGTGGACGTTGAGCCACTTGAGTTTGACCCCGAGGATTGATTTGGGAGTCATTCGAATTTTGTGAAATGCTTTCCCTTTTAATGTATGTTTTTGTTTTTTTGTTTTGAGGACTTTTGTTGGTTCCGAGTAGTTTTCATGTATAAATTGGTTACTGTCTCTGCTCAATTTATTAATGAAAATTATCTTGTTGTTTCACTACTACTTATGCGCAGTTTGTGATGTTATGTTAGTAAAAATTATCTTGTTGTTTCACTACTACTTATGTGCAGTTTGTGATGTTATGTTGGTGAAAAATTTTTGCCTTTCACTACTTTATATAGAATGATTACTCTATTGAGCTTTCTACGATTGAATATCTTGGCAATCTTATCATTCGTATACCGAATAG
Source organism: Camellia japonica (assembly GCA_030407325.1). Taxonomy (NCBI): domain Eukaryota; kingdom Viridiplantae; phylum Streptophyta; class Magnoliopsida; order Ericales; family Theaceae; genus Camellia; species Camellia japonica. Next base: position 3,789,335 of record JAPPVO010000013.1, read on the forward strand.
TTCGTGGGTATTATGCTGAAACGATTTAGATAGAATGATTACTCTGTTGAGCTTTCTACGATTGAATATCTTGGCAATCTTATCATTTGTATGCCGAATAGTTCGTGGGTATTATGCTGAAACGATTCATGGGCCGGCTGGGGCACTTAATCCGAATAGATTGATTAATCTACCCTTGCCCCAGGCGGTGCATGATCATTCGGGCGCCGGATGAGACGAACTTAGGAGTTTTGAAGTCGATTCATGGGCACTACTTTAGATAGAATGATTACTCTGTTGAGCTTTCCACGATTGAATATCCTGGCAATATTGACTTATCATTCATATGCCGAATAGTTCGTGGGTATTATGCTGAAACGATTCATGGACCGGCTGGGGCACTTAATCCAAATAGATTGATTAATCTGCCCTTGCCCCAGGCGGTGCATGATCATTCGGGCGCCGAATGAGACGAACTTGGGAGTTTTGAAGTCAATTCATGGGCCGGCTGGGGCAATTAGGCCGAATATATTGATAAATCTATCATGCCCTTGCCCCAGGCGGTGCATGATCATGCAGGCACCGGATGAGACGAACTTGGGAGTATTGAAGTCGATTCATCGGCCGGCTGGGGCACTTAAGCCGAATATATCGATAGATCTATCTGCTCTTGCCCCAAGCAGGTCGATCCAGTTGGCACCAGGCGATTGAGGTTTTCACAATTAATGAGATTGCCTCGAGGGTGCTGCCTCTGTAAAGGATAAATGATTAAAGGTACAACTTTTATAAGCACAGTAAACAACTGACTCCAGCTTTTGAAGGTATCGTAGGAATGTCGAACAGACTCTTCTTTAACAGCAGAGGGGAAGCGAGGACGCTAACTGAGCTGGGTGGAGACATGAATCGAGGCAGTGACCCTTCGTACACAGGGAGTAGGAGTTCTAGGGATCGAGAGAGGCGTCAGTCTCCTCAACGTCGAAGCAGGTCGCCCAGGCGGGACAAGCAGTCGCAGGGCAGATCTTCTCAACCTCAAGTCGAGAGGGATCTGAGGCGAATCCGTGCCCATTAAGCTTTGCGGTATTTGTGGGGAATAGACCCATAATAGAGACGAACTCGATCGTTCGAGACCCAAATGTGGCGGTCGAGTTTGCTCGACAAATTTTTCCTCCGGAGGTTCAGCAATCGATGGTAGCTCGTCAGGGCTACGAAGTATTTCGCGAAGGCATTCACGAGGCGGTGAAGGAGCTTTACACTGCCTATGAAATCGGCATGCGGTTGCGCGCTGCCCGCCGAGAAATGGAGAAGAAGGAGGAACGTATTCGAAGTTTGGAGGCCCGCGCGAAGGCAGCTGAGCGTGAGTTAAGGAAGACCAAGGTGGCTCAAGCACAACCCGCCGGGCAGGAAAACCCAATCGTGGAAGAAAGGGTTACCAGTCGGCTCATTAGTACCGCGCTTGCCGATCATGAGACGGTGAGTATGTTCGCAATAGAGACCGCGAAGGGGAGGGCCTATGAGAAAGGTTTTCATGAAGGCCGAAAAGTTGGAATCGAAAAGACCAAGGAAAAACTTGCCGAAGAAGTTTGCCGATGTGAAAATCGTGGATTTAGGCACGGTTGGATCAAGGCATCTCAAGCCGCGGAAGCTCTGCGAGCGTCGGGCATTGATTCGGCATCACCACTCAACCACAGTAAACATTTTCCGTTTTCTGCTTTTGAAGTCAAGAAGAGTGAGGACGAGGGTGACGCCGTATCAGTATACTTATTGTAATGTTGAAATGCAGATCACGTTCAAAACTATGTAATGTATTGTTTGTTTTATTGAATAAAAAAGTTCTACTATAAATATTTTGTTGCAGTTCGTATTCGGCATGTATGTGTTTCGTTTTATTGTATGTTTGAATGAATGTATAAACGTCGCTCGACAGGGTCGACCCATACGTGGTACACCCGTTTATAGGCAGGGTCGACCCATACGTGATAGCCGTTTATTCCTGAATGAGGCCATTGTAACCTGGGGAAGCCGAAAGCCAGTGGGTAGAGTGGCTGCGACAAATTCAACTCGACTTGGGGCCTAGATTTTTGGCTAGCGCATGTGCTTCAAAAAGTCGTTTGGATAACTACGCCGTGGCGAATGTCAACTAACGTTTATCTCATGGAATTTTTTGTTAATGAAATTGCCTCAGGATTGGGGCCTCGAGATCGCTGCCAGTATTGAAAATAAAAGGAGTGGGCACTTCGCGCGGATAAACGATCACTTATTATGTGAGGTGGGATAAGTGGGGATGTTAGTTAGAGAGGCTGGGAGTTCAACCAAACCTGGTGTTGCAATGGGGCACGGCAGAGGACCCATCCGTATGGGAGGTAGGACGTCCAAAAGTTGGCATGAATCTTCCAGTCGTCGAAGCAGATCACCCCGAAAGGAAAGGCAACGACCGTTGGGTTTATCCTTCTGTGTCCTGGATCTTTGCCTTGACATTGTCAATGGTATCAGGGAAAGTTTGGCAATCCGCAAGTCATGGGCTTGGGCAAAGTTGGCTCAAGGCTTTGCAAACCGTGGATGACTTCTGGGTGACGGGAGTTGATTCGGCGCTGCCGCTTTACCAATGCGTTTTTTTTCCCTTTTTAGATTTTGAGGTTGAAAATGGGTATTGTAATGCTCAAATGCAGGTTGCGTTTATGTAACAACTATTTGATCAAATAAAAAGTTTTATTTCAAACATTTGCATCTTATTCTGAATTTTTTATATGCTTAGTTAAGCACCTTATTTCGGATATTGGCGTGTTTTGTTTTTGTTCGTGCCGAAGGGTACTCCGAATCCGGAGACTTAATCGGCCCTAAGGTGTCATGCACCAAAGGGGGCTCCGAATCCGGAGTCTCACTCGGCCCTAAGGTGTCATGCACTAATGGGGGCTCCGAATCCGGAGACTTAATCGGCCCTAAGGTCTCATGCACCAAAGGGGCTCCGAATCCGGAGACTTAGTGTGGCCAATCGTGATATCCACGAAGGGCGCTCCGAATCCGGAGTCTTAATCGGCCCTAAGGTGTCATGCACCAAAGGGGGCTTCGAATCCGGAGTCTTAATCGGCCCTAAGGTGTCATGCACCAAAGGGGCTCCGAATCCGGAGACTTAGTGTGGCCAATCGTGATATCCACGAAGGGCGCTCCGAATCTGGAGTCTTAATTGGCCCTAAGGTTCATGCACCAAAGGGGCCTCCGAATCCGGAGACTTAATCAGCCCTAAGGTGTCATGCACCAAAGAGGCTCCGAATCCAGAGACTTAGTGTGGCCAATCGTGATATCCACGAAGGCGCTCAGAATCTGGAGTCTTAATCGCCCTAAGGTGTCGTGCACCAAAGGGGGGCTCCGAATCCGGAGACTTAGTGTGGCCAATCGTGATATCCACGAAGGGCGCTCCGAATCCGGAGTCTTAATCGGCCCTAAGGTGTCATGCACCAAAGGGGGCTCCGAATCCGAAGACTTAATCTGCCCTAAGGTGTCATGCACCAAAGGGGCTCCGAATTCGGAGACAGTGTGGCCAATCGTGATATCCACAAAGGCGCTCCGAATCTGGAGACTTAATCGGCCCTATGGTGTCATGCACAAAAAGGCTCCGAATCCGGAGACTTAGTGTGGCCAAATGTGATATCCATGAAGGGCGCTCCGAACCCGGAGTCTTAATTGCCCTAAGGTGTCATGCACCAAAGGGGGCTCCGAATCCGGAGACTTAGTGTGCCCAATCGTGATATCCACGAAAGGCGCTCCAAATCCGGAGCCTTAATCTGCCCTAAGGTGTCATGCACCAAAGGGGGCTCCGAATCCAGAGACTTAGTGTGGCCAATCGTGATATCCACGAAGGGCGCTCTGAATCCGGAGTCTTAATCGGCCCTAAGGTGTCATGCACCAAAGGGGCTCCGAATCCGAGACTTAATCGGCCCTAAGGTGTCATGCACCAAAGGGGCTCCGAATCCGGAGACTTAGTGTGGCCAATCGTGATATCCACGAAGGGCGCTCCGAATCTGGAGTCTTAATTGGCCCTAAGGTGTCATGCACCAAAGGGGGCTCCGAATCCGGAGACTTAATCAGCCCTAAGGTGTCATGCACCAAAGAGGCTCCGAATCCAGAGACTTAGTGTGGCCAATCGTGATATCCACGAAGGGCGCTCAGAATCTGGAGTCTTAATCGGCCCTAAGGTGTCGTGCACCAAAGGGGGGGCTCCGAATCCGGAGACTTAGTGTGGCCAATCGTGATATCCACGAAGGGCGCTCCGAATCCGGAGTCTTAATCGGCCCTAAGGTGTCATGCACCAAAGGGGGCTCCGAATCCGAAGACTTAATCTGCCCTAAGGTGTCATGCACCAAAGGGGCTCCGAATTCGGAGACAGTGTGGCCAATCGTGATATCCACAAAGGGCGCTCCGAATCTGGACACTTAATCGGCCCTATGGTGTCATGCACCAAAAAGGCTCCGAATCCGGAGACTTAGTGTGGCCAAATGTGATATCCATGAAGGGCGCTCCGAACCCGGAGTCTTAATTGGCCCTAAGGTGTCATGCACCAAAGGGGGCTCCGAATCCGGAGACTTAGTGTGCCCAATCGTGATATCCACGAAAGGCGCTCCAAATCCGGAGCCTTAATCTGCCCTAAGGTGTCATGCACCAAAGGGGGCTCCGAATCCAGAGACTTAGTGTGGCCAATCGTGATATCCACGAAGGGCGCTCTGAATCCGGAGTCTTAATCGGCCCTAAGGTGTCATGCACCAAAGGGGGCTCCGAATCCGGAGACTTAATCAGCCCTAAGGTGTCATGCACCAAAGGGGCTCCGAATCCGGAGACTTAGTGTGGCCAATCGTGATATCCACGAAGGGCGCTCCGAATTCGGAGTCTTAATTGACCCTAAGGTGTCATGCACTAAAGGGGGGATTTGAATCGTCGACGTGACGAGCGCTACAATGGGGTTTGAGAAATGAATTGAGCGACAAAGAAAAATGGTTTGCATTGTAGAAGTGACATATATACAAGTATCAAAGCCCACAGGTCGGGTCAGTGATAGGGTTTTCATAAAATCTCTACTTGTGCTGATTGCGGGGAGCCACGGATTTCTTCAATGCCATGGGCTGTCGGGAAGCGAACAAGCTGATGATAAGTGCTTAGAACGGCCTTCATAATATGTAACTAGGTTCGCCCCATGATGACATTATACGGCGAAGGGAGCTTTACGACCAGGAATTCTACTTCGATCGTTCTGGAGCCCGCTCGAACAGGTAGTATGATCTTCCCTAACGGGTACTCAGGATTCGTATTAAAGCTGAACAATGGGTGAGGTGCCAGAGATAGATCTGACTCGTTGAGGCCGAGTTTGATGAAAGTTTTGTAATACATAACTTCTGAAGTACTCCCTGGGTCTATAAGAATGCATTCAATGGTGAACCGATTTACGCGTAATTTGATGACCAACGGATCGATGTGGGAAGCTGTTGTGCCGCTAAGATCGGAGTCACTGAAAGTAATTGTCGGAGCTTCTCTGGGCCATTCAGTCGGAATACGTTGCTTTTGGGGGATTGGATGTGATTGAATTGTGTGCACGGTTGAGGATGCAGGCAGGCTGTAGATTATATGGATCACGCCAAGTGGAGGTGAGTCCTACCTCAAGGCTAGTGCCTTGGTTGGCTTTCCCTTTCTTACGTACTGTTGCAGTCGGTCGTCTTGCACCAGTTCTTCCAGGTGATCCTTTAATGCATAACAACTCTCAGTTTCGTGGCCGTGATATTTGTGATACTCACACCGCCTATCCCTTCTTCGCATGTCGGGTGGCCCCACCATCTTTGACGGCCATTTGAAGAATGGAAGGTGTTGGACTTTGGTCATTATTGCAGCGATTGGTTCTGACAACTCTGTGTACTTCTTGTCGGCACATCTCGAGTGCCTGTTGTCGACTTGCAATTGTTCATTCGTCCAGTGGGAGCATTGATCGCTTGATCGGTGAGAGTCCCGCCTTTTGTCTCATTTAGCGCGTTGCCGTGGCTCGGAGGCGGCACAGAACTTATTGGTTGAGCAATTTCAGGGAGGGCCATTTTGTTAGACATTTGTCCGGCTTTTATTCTCAAGGCATCATCTTCCACTTTACAATACTCTTCAACTTTCTTCATCAATGCCCAGACTATTTTGGGGGGTCTTCTGGTCAGGGAACTGGGAAGAGCACTGTCAGGATGTAGCCCCATTTTGAAGGCGGTGATGGCCATGGAGTCGTTGCAAGCATCGTCGATGAGGTTGAAGCACTCCCAATAGTGCGCCGAATACGCTCTGAGCGTTTCTCCTGACTGGATCTGCATAGCCCAGAGAGAGTCGGCCTGTTTCGGCTGTACCTCGTTGGTGATGAACCTAGCCCTGAAGGATTTCTGTAATTAATGGAAGCTTTTGATCGAAGCCGGCTCCAGCTTGTAATACCACCTGACAGCTAATGGCCCCAGGCTGCTGGGGAATATTCGGCACATGAGGGCTTCGTTGTCTGCATGCAACGTCATGGCCTGCTTGTAGTGACGGATATGATCAGTGGGGTCTGATTTTCCGTCGTAAAGAGTGAATGACAGAGCTTTGAACTTCTTGGGCAAGGCTGCCCTTGCAATCCGTCGGACAAAAGGATCGTGCTGGTCCTCTTCGTTTGAACTGCTTCTTCTGCGCTTGTTCCTTGTATGTGGACTCTTTTCGAAGGAGCTGGAAGTTTTGAATCGTTCCTTCTTGTTGAGCTCCGTGGGTAATGATTTGGAGTCGCTATCGATATCCTTTGGTCGGGCTCGAGGTCGTTGTCCACCTGCCCTCGGAGGTCGTTCGTGATCTTGGCGCATGGCTTCTCTGGATTTTGCTACTTCCAGGGCCAAATCTTGACGAAGACGTTCATTTTCGGCGATCATGTTCTCCAGCCTTTGTTCGTTCTGCTTTGCTTGTTCCATGATCGCTTGCATTGTCTCTTGCGCTGAAGTCGTTGGTGAGTCAAAGTTCAAGGCGCGTCTTGCAGCGATGGTTTCCTTTCCGAGCATATTTGCTGGAGTGAGGTCATCTCTCTATGCGGTCCTGTCAGGGGCTATCGGAGGATCTTCAGTCACGCCTGCCATGGATGTATTTGAGTATTCCCACAGACGGCGTCAATTGTGGAGAAGTGGTTTGGAAATACTCTTCAGATCCTGGGAGACACTCGTGATCCTCAGCTAGTCACCTAAAAAGATACAAACACTCCGGTCGGGGGTACCGGAATTAGCACTCCGACGAACAAGTTAGTTCAGATGCTCAAGATAGCTTGTTTACTAAGTTAAGTGAAGTGATTCTTACATACCTTTCTCAACCCATTGTTCCTGTATTTATACCTGTTCCTTTTGATCCTCGGGGCCAGGGCCTACTTTTTAATCATTGTCCTTTCTATTATTTGGCCCTAAGGATTTACACTTATTCGGCACATATATTGTATTCGGCTTCCCACTCTCGTAGGATACAGCCGATTAATATCAGTCTTCTAATGGTACGCACCTTCTGATTTTTCCATAGATTCGGCCCCCACAATACCCTTGGGAGACCCTCCATTTTTTTTATTTTGTGCTCTCTTGCAGCTTGGTGTCCCAGCACATCAGTGGCCGGCAGTGCCCTACAGATGGCCAGCACCTCCTCATCCTTAGCCGGCAGTGTACCATCTTTGGCTGGCAAGTGGTCGGCAGTAGCTCCCCATGGTCGACAGGCCACTGATGCATTCCCCAGACTGGTTTTGGTAAGTTCCAGCAGCAAGGTCTCAAGGACACCCTGCAGACATAGCCTCTTGAGAGCAACCAGAGAGCTTACCGGGACAGGAACCGAACATGCATGTTCACCTTCTTCAATTTGCCGAGGCAGCATTGTTTAAATTGCTTACTTATTAGTTAGCTTTAATTTGTAATGTAATTAATTAATTTGTTAATTAATTAAGTTTTGTAATAATTAGTTGTAGCTAGTTATTCATTTTTTGGTTATGTAATAATTAATTAGCTTGTTAGTTAGTTAATTAGCCGGCATGTATTATTTATTCGGACCCTCCGTCGAGAGGGCCAATTTTGTAATAAGTGTGCGTGCATGTGTGCATGTCTTCCAACCCACGTCTTTCTCCCTTTTATTTACCCGCTTTTGTTGGTTAGTTTTAGGTCATTTTTCAATTAGCATACTTATGCTTCGCATGTTTGCATCCATTCATCTGTCTAGCATACTTATGCTTCGCATGTTCGCATCCATTCATTTGTCTAGCATACTTATGCTTCGCATGCTTGCATACATTCATCTATTTTGCATATATCGGGCTCGGCGCATCATACTAATTGCATCGTATTTCAAAATTTTAAATTGAATACATGTTATCTAATTGCATCTCATATGCCATCTTAGGATAGCCGAGCCTATTTCTAGTTGTATTTTGCATGTGTTGCATTAGCCATCTTAACATAGCTAGAATCATGCATTGATTACTAACTAGCTATTGTTTTGGCTCGGAGTACTAGGTAAGCTTTTACGCTTTAGCATACTGCATGTGTGCCATGAAAGCATGCTTGCCATGAGGCTATTTGCTTATGTGATATAAACTGCCTGAATGCCTGTGGGTGAAGGTTGGATTACCTGAATTGAAACAATTCATTGAAATCCGCATTTTAGCCTACTTACGAGTAGCAAACTTCAAACCATTTTCCAAACAAACGAATATGTGATGCTTTGTTCCAAATCAGGCGATCTAGTCTATACTTGTTTTGCTGTGCGCATCACATAGTAATTCTAGGTTTAATAACCGGAATAAGAACACATGTGTTTTCAAAAACTAGATATCATGTTTAATAGTGGCCGATCTTTGATCGGGCAAGCGGGGGTGCTCATAGCTGACCTTCCCCAATCGTACCCAAGTTCCCGAGCTGAGGCAACTTTGGTGATGACGGACACATGGCCTTAGGCAACGAGTCAAGGTTTCCTAAATTCTCCCAAAATAAAATATTTAAGTGGCGACTCTGTATCTGGCAAAGCAGTTCATGTTTGGCACTTCTTTACAAAAATCAGTTTTCCAAAACGATTTGCCGAATTTGGACTCTTTGGTGATTTATCGGTCTTGCATTGCACTTTGCGAGACTAGATTCAGAACCATGACAAATTGAGTCCGAACAGTAGCATGAGGCCCTCGGGGCGCATCTGCAATTACTGAGAATTTATTGTGAATTTACTGAGAATTTATTGGGAATTTACTCAGTAATTTACTGGGAATTTACAAAGTAATTTACTGAGAACTTACCGGCAATTTACTTAGTGATTTACTGATAATTTACTGGGAATTTACTCAGTAATTTACTGAGAATTTAGTGGGAATTTACTGAGAATTTACTGACAATTTACAGGGAATTTACTGAGTAATTTACTAGGAATTTAATGAGTAATTTACTTAGAATTTAGTGGGAATTTTCTAAGTAATTTACTGAGAAGTTAATGGGAATTTACTAAGTAATTTATTGAGAATTTATTAGGAATTTACTCAGTAATTTAATGGGAATTTACTGAGTAATTTACTGAGAATTTACAGCGAATTTACTGAGTAATTGACTGGGAATTTACCGACAATTTATAGGGAATTTACTGAGTATTTACTAAGTAATTTACTAAGAATTTACTGGGAATTTTCTGAGAAATTTACTGAGAAGTCACTGGGAATTTACTGAATAATTTACCGAGAATTTATTGGGAAGTTACTGAGCAATTTGTTGAGAATTTACTGGGAATTGACTATGTAATTTACTGAGAATTTATTGGGAACTTACTGAGAATTTACAGGAAATTTACTGAGTAATTTTCTGAGAATTTACTGGGAAGTTATTGAGTAATTTACTGAGAATTTACTGGGAATTTTCTGCGAATTTACAGAGTAATTTATAGGGAATTTACTGAGTAGTTTACTGCGAATTTACTGAGAATTTACTGCGAATTTACTGGGAATTTGCTGAGTAATTTACAAGGAATTTACTGAGAATTGACTGCGAATTTACTCGGTAGTTTACTGAGAATTTACTAAGTAATTTACGGATAATTTACTAGCAATTTACAGAGTAATTTTCTGAGAATTTAATGGGAATTTACTGAGTAATTTACTTAGAATTTACTGGGACTTTATTGAGTAATTTACTAAGAACTTACTTAGTAATTTACTGAGATTTTACTCAGAATTTACTGAGTAATTTTCTGAGAATTTACTTGAAATTTAAAGAGTAATTTACTGAGAATTAACTGGAAATTTGCTGAGTAATTTACTGAAAATTTACTGGGAATTTACAGATTAATTTACTGAGTAATTTATTGAGAATTTACTGAGAATTTATTGAGAATTTACTGGGAATTTACTGAAAATTTATTGGTAATTTGCTGAGTAGTTTACTTAGAATTTACAGGCAATTTACTGGGAATTTACTGAGTAATTTATTGAGAATTTACTGGAAATTTACTGAGTAATTTACTAAGAAATTACTAAGTAATTTACTGAGAATTTGTTGAGTAATTTATTGGGCATTTGTAGACGTCCCCGAACGTCCCGGGAAAATCCCGTTTTGTTCATTGGGCTCACTACAGTTCGGACTCGATGTCACAGTTCTGAATCTAATCTCGCAAAGTGCAATGCAAGATCGATAAATCACCAAAGAGTCCAAATCCGGCAAATCGTTTTGAAAAACTGATTTTAGAAAGAAGTGCCAAACATGGACTGCTTTGCCAGATACAGAGTCGCCACCTAAATATTTTATTTTGGGGAAATTTAGGAAACCCTGACTCGTGCCTAAAGCCACATGTCCGTCATCACCAAAGTTGCCTCGGCTCGGAAACTTGGGTACGATTGGGGAAGGTCATCTATGAGCACCCCCGCTCGCTCGATCCGAAGATCGGCCTGTACTAAGCATGATATCGAGTTTTTGAAAACACATGCGTTCTTATTCCGGTTATTAGCTAGAATTACTATATGATGCGCGCAGCAAAACAAGTATAGACTAGATCGCCTAATTTGGAACAAAGCATCGCATATCCGTTTGTTTTGGAAATGGTTTGAAGTTTGCTACTCGCAAGCAGGCTAAATCACGGATTTCAAAGAATTATCCCAATTCAAGCAACCTAACCTTCACCCACAGGCATTCAGGCAGTTATATCACATAAGCAATTAGCCTCATGGTAAGTATGCTATCATGGCAACACTCACACGCATGCGAAATGCTAAAGCATAAAAACTTACCTAGTACTCCGAACCAAAATAGAAACTAGTTAGTAATCAATGCATGATCCTAGTTCATGTTAAGATGGCTAATGTAACGCATTCAAAATGCAATCAGAATAGGCTCGGCTAATCTAAGAATGGCATGTGAAATGCGACAACACGATACACGTATTCAAGTTGGAATTGAAATACTATGCAATTTAGTATGATGCGCCGAGCTTGGTGCGTGCAATACAGATGAATGAATGCAAACATGCGAGCATAAGTATGCTAATTGAAACGTGCCCTAAACTAACCGTCAAAAGCTAGTAAATAAAAGGGAGAAGGACGTGGGGTTGGAAGACATTCACACACGCACGCACACTTATTACAAAATTCGCCCTCTTGATGGAGGGTCCGAATAAATAATACAAACCGAATAACTAATCAACTATCCTGGCTAATTAAATATTACAAATCCTTTAATTAATTAACAAACTAATTACAAAACAATCTAAGTACGAAATAAAAGAGGCCGCCGCAGCTCCGCCTCGAAATGATTGAATGATGCATGCTCGATTCGCCTCGCTCGGAAACCCGTTGACATGCTAACTGTTGCCTCTGTTTGCACTGTTTCATGCCTCTGAAAGCTGCACAAGTCCCAAGGCTGCTTCTTAACCACTCCCTGAGCATTGTGGGAGGTCACTGGCCAAGAGACAGGACTACAGGCCATGGAAGGATGGTCATCGACCAAAGATGGGGCCATCGGCTGGATATTGGTAGTCAGCCGGCACTGAAAGTGGCCGATCGGCCATTTCTTCCTGCAGAACACTGGTTTTGTTGTAACAGAGGACAAACAGTGCATGGCATGGAATTTACAAACCAAATGTATGCACGACCACCCTCCCTATCATGCTATGAACTCAAGGGAGTATGGCTCTCGACCCTCGAGCCACCAATCACGCATTTCGATGCATGATGACCAAAGGTGTCAAAGGTGCATATCAATATGGAGTGAATGCAACAAACAAATGAATGCTACACACTCTATCATGTTGGGTCAAGAGTGTCGGCGACCGAGGATTGAGGCACGTTTTGTCACTTTAAGTACGAAACGTCCCGTGGTCCTCATGTTTGGTTTGACACCCCAAACCAAACAAAAATGCAATGTATGTATACCAAATGTAATGCGAAACATGCAATTAATGCAATGCCATATGAACAATGCAACTTAAAATGCAAGCAACATGGTAATGCAATGCCATGCAAACAATGCAACATGAGCATGCCAACTCAAAGTAATGCAATGCTACCTAAGCATGTAAGCTAAGCTATAACATGAACATGCCAAGTATGCAACAAGGTTATGTAATGCAAACTAGCTAAACAACATGCAATATACCAAATATGCAAACATGATATAATGCAAACATGCAAATAATGTAATGCAACATGCACAAGCATGTGACAAAAAAAAAGTGAACTAGTAAGCATGTGACAAGATGTAATATGTCAAACATGCAACTATGCCAACAACAAGCATGCAATCAACACACGAACCACATGATCTATGGACTTATACTGAAGGTGGATAGGCCTCAGCCATACCAAAACAGTGGCCAAAGTGATGGGTTAAGGTACCGAAAGGGCAAAACACACATGCACACATATGGGCCCATAAGCTATGCAACAACGCACAATCATCAAGCATGAGGAAGGTGTGATGAACATGAGAATATGACCATGCAATAAGCTCTGAAATCATGTCAAGAGTGATGCCAAATCACACATATAGCACAAACATAGCATTCATGAAGCTCAAAGCATTAAGGCTAGCAAAGGGGTTACACCAAGTCTACAAGAACCAAGGCCCAAAGAGGCAAGATGACCTAAAATAGTCCCAAGGCTGGTCAGTGCAAGATTAGAACATGCATGGAATGAGTCTAAAACATGCTAGAAAGGTGAGCGCAAAAACATGACACATACAAGGCCAAAAGGGGTAATTGCACTACACCTATTACAACCAACCATGACATGACTTAACCAATAAAAATCAAAGCTATGATATGATAAAATAAGCCCAAAAACCCGCTTAGATGGCATCCCAATGACCTAAGCACGGAGGCACACACAATGACCCAAACATGGAGCATAAGACACCAACTCTTCAAAGCATTGAAAGAATGACAAATACAAGTATACAAGCATGAAATATGGACTGAAATAACATGACAACTGAGACCAAATCACTGAAATGACCCAAGTAAAGCATGCTAATGACTCACACACCCAAAGCTAACAAGCTAGAATTCATGGTGGCTATACAAAACATGGCGAACATGACCAAATCAACACCAAACAGAGCTTAAACATTTCACAACATGGATAAAAGCTTCATGAAGTCAAGCCAAAACATGCAAGCATGATGGTCTAAATGCATGGTACATGTTTAGGCAAATGAGAGGATTGCAAGGCAAGTGTATGATGCATGCAATAAGCCAAAGAACCAACATGAAACAGAGGTATAACATGATAAACTAACACCAAATACCCCATGAAATGAAGCTAAAACACATTAAGCCAACATGCTACCTTTACAAGCCAACAATGCAAGCAAATGGGACACAAGGGGAGAGGGGTGTCCCTCCCCTATACAAGACCTCAAAACCACTTTTCTACCACTGAAAATCCCTTGGATTTCAGTGGTGAGAAGACCAAAACAAAAGGGTTACAATGCCCAAAGAGGAAGGCACAAAAAGAGGCCAAACAAGGCCTAAGAGGGGGTGGATGACCCCCAATACAAAAGTGACCTTAATAAAACATCTTAAGCATGAAAATACAGAACTTTTATCAGTTATATACTAAGCTTAAAAAAGCATGCAAGATAGGCTAAAAGCTTAAGGCAAAATGGGGAATAAAAGAGGTAGTTCTCACCTTGAAGAACACTTCAAGAACACCAACTCCAGCACCTCCTTCTGATCAAAACTAACTCAAAAACTCTGAAATCAACCCCTCAACACCTCAGTAACCATAGTGTAACACTAGGTGCCTTAGTGCAAAAATAGGAACAAAAACACACTTTTGAGCACTATTACACACACAACTAGAGAGAGGGGGAGATATAGAGAGAGAGTGATATATAACTTCTATATCAGATCATTCAACCCCTGGAAAGGGAGGGGAGGCCCTCCTTTTATAGAAAAATAACTTTACAAAGCTTCCAAGGGAAGCTAAACAAGGCTCAAATCCCTCCATACACGTGTATGGAGGGCAGGGTCTGTGCTCACCAGATGGCATACACAATGCCTGAAAAGGCAAAGAAAAGGGATTGGCCAGAAAATGTGGTCGACCGACCAGATAAATGGCCGACCGACCAACTAAAGTGCCGATCGGCCAACACACTTAGCCAATGGAAAGAAAAAGGGGCCGATGGCATCAGGCCTTGGCCAGTGGGTTGAGAAAATGGTCAACAAGCCACCCTCTTCCCTTAGAAGCAAAAACACAAGTGTTTGGTCCATGACCAAGCACAAAGCAGATAAGTTGAGAGATCTTGAAACAAGGCACGTAGCCGAGACCTCCGAGAACTCAAAACGAACACGAGCATGGATGATCATCGAGTGTTCAAACGATGACGTCCAAGTCTTGAGGACGGTCAAAAATGGGGTGTCTACAGTTGCCCCTCTTTGACAGAACTCGAAAGTCATAATAATGACGGGAGTGAATGTCAAAGCCCAGAGACGACCCATTTTTGACAAGGCCGAAGACTTAGACAAGCATGCAAGATGGCAAGATATATGCCCGAAGGCAGGGGCAAAATGAAAGAACAATGCACAAGGTCGAGCATAGGTTATGATCATGCAAAGAAAGCTGTAACGAAGCGTAACATGCAACAGTTTTAAGCAAGCCAAAAACCAAACTACATTACAATGCAGAAAGGATGTAAGAGAATTATGTAATTCTCGCTACTTTTGACGCAGAGAATACAATACCGTCCAGTTCGTCTGGTCGCGCCAGCCTCAAATGAACCGTACATACAATATCGTGCCTGCAAAAGAAAGAAACTTAACAGGTACAACTTTGTTAGAAACATGCATAGCAACGCAAGTGAAAAGTGCGTAATGACGCAAGTCAAGGGATGCATGACAATGCAACCTAAGTGTGACGCATAACAATGCGAAGGGGATGCATAACAACGTAAATAAAGTGTGCATGACAATGCAGGTGAGAGGGGAGAAACATAGGGACATATCCCGGTGTTTCGGGAAGAAGGAGAAACATAGGGACGTATCCCGGTGTTTCGAAATGGTTCAAGCATTGGAACGTATTCCAGATGCTCTTAACCGAAAAGGGAGAAACATAGAGACGTATCCCAGTGTTTCGAAAAGAAGGAGAAACATAGGGACGTATCCCGGTGTTTCGGAAAAGGAGAAGAAACATAGGGACGTATCCCGGTGTTTCAGAAAAATGAGAAACATAGGGACGTGTCCCGGTGTTTCAGAAAATGAGCAGAAACATAGGGACGTATCCCGGTGTTTCGAAAAAGGGAAAGAAACATAGGGACGTATCCCGGTGTTTCGAAAAAGGAGAAGGAACATAGGGACGTATCCCGGTGTTTCAAAAAAAGGAGAAACATAGGGACGTGTCCCGGTGTTTCGGAGAAGGAGCATGCAAAACAATGCAAGTGGAATGTGCGTGACAACGCAAGTGAAGAGGTGTGCATAACAATGCAGGTATAGTGCGTGACAGTGCAAGATAGATGTGCAAAACAATGCAAGTAACGGTGCATGACAATGCAGGTGGGACGGTGCATAACAATGCAAGGGAAAAGTACATAACAATGCAAGTAAAAAGGTGCAAAACAATGCAACTGGAACGTGCATAAGTGTCACGACCCAAACCCGCCCCTATAGGTTTAGCATCGTAACCGACCAGTAATCCTTGGATTACCGAAGGCCTCTGAACAGATTAACATATAATAAGGGGTTGCGGAAGCAATAACATAAATATAAATGTCCAATGAGCTGTGCTGACTTATATGAAACAGAGTAATTTAAAACTTCATTTACATAACCATAAGTCAACCATTAACATATATTATACCACACACATTACAGTATCTTAAGTACAGCCAACATAATTAGATTAAGTCTCATACATAAACAGAACTAATCAAAACTGAACCAAGACACTTCGGAACCTCCTCGTGAGGCGCAATGGTTGGCTGACAACAGAACAGAACTCCAGGCAAAAGCCTTCGGGCTTGAACTCCAAATGCCCACCTAAATACATATATATACAAACAGTGAGCTAAAGCCAGTGAATAAATTAGGTAAAGGGGTTAGTGAACGAATTCCGAACATTTCATACGTGTAAAAACATCATAGCATAATCATAGTCATCTCATATCGGAACATAATAATGGCATATCTCATAGAACATAATAATGGCATATCCCATAGAACATATCAAACATATCACATAACGTCTTCCGACTAGAGTAACCGGTCCCGAACACCGAAAAACACATATCACCACAATGAGGGCTAACGAGATCTCGTAAATGTCATGGACCCGCATTTTCATGCCGTCCCCATGACTTGGGACTATCTATGGATGCCATAATAGATTTCAAACTTGGAATGTTCGTTCACAGAAGCATATATCATTTCAAAACATAACGTATCATATCTCGTTTGGAACATAATTTCATATAAACGTATCTTACGATAACGTTACTCACAGTGGTTCCATAGGTGGTCAATTAATTCTCGAACGTTGACCTACAATCACAAAAGCACATAACACAACGTATCTTATCATTACACATTCAAGTGGCCAACACGGCTTAGCTTACATACGTTGTTCATGTTCATCTTATCACATGGCTTAGAACACACACACACCCTTGCATTCTCTTAACTTAACACATCCATTCATTAGTGTGTTTCTAACCCATAACCTCATTACTATAGCTTAATAAGGCTTAGGAATGCCTAAGATGCAATGAGGATGTCAAAACATGCCTTGGAACACTTAGGCAAAATTTCAGAATTTTAGGCCCTCGCTCGAGCGTAGGTTTCCTCGCTCGAGCGGACATGCAGAAATGAAACTCTGCTCGAGCGTAGACTTCCTCGCTCGAGCGGACATGCAAAAATGAAACTCCGCTCGAGCGTAGACTTCCTCGCTTGAGCAGACATGCAAAACAATGTGAACTGTCGCTCGAGCGCACATATCTTCGCTCGAGCGATCTGCAAATGGTATGAAACTTCTGGGAGCTTGCAATTCACGCTTGAGCGGACTTTTGGTCGCTCGAGCGGAGTACACACTCGCAATGTGTTCGCTCGAGTGAGAACTCCTTCGCTCGAGCGTAGATGCAATTTCTGGAATTTCCACATTGCATCCTCAAGCTCAAATTCGACATGCAACCCTTCAAAACTCATTTTTCTGGGCCCAAAATTAAGAAAACACATGAAGACTCATAAAACAACATGTTTGAAGAATTACAATAAGAAATCATGGCCCAAAGACTTGTCGTTTATTCAAAATCCAACTTAAAATTCCAATTTAACCCATGAAATCAGCATGCAAGAACTTCTTTAAAACTCTTGTCTTCAAAACCCATGAAACTTGCAATTTGAGCTCCTAAGCTCCATGCATGCAAGAAATCCTTTTCAAAACATGAATTTAAACTTTAAAACATGATGAATCACCCATGCATGTGACCAATAACTCATGATAACAACATAGATGCTCAAAATCAAGCTTAGCATGTCAAACTCCATATATTCATGCATGCATGTGGATTCCTCTTCCAAATTTCCTTTCAAGACTTCAAAAGCATGTGATTGATTTACCAAACTTGATGAAATATGAGTGCATGTACAATTCAACCTCCAAAATCAACAAAATGGTGAAACTATCATAACTAACAGGTGATTTAACACCTACATGAGCATGCATGCATGAATTGTAACCCAATTCTTAAACCCAAGCTTAATGTACATATTTAATCACAAACTCTCATGTTAAATGACCTAGGTTCACAAATTAGGGTTGAATTCTCACCTAGCGCCTTGAATCTCACTTGTTCTAACACAATCTTGGTGAATTCATGCAAAATCTCCAACTCTTCTTTGAATTCTCCTTCCCTCTCTCTAGAATTGCTCTCTCTCTCTCTCTCTAAAATGTTATCTCATAATTTTCCACTAAGGAGATGAAAAGTGAGCTCAAGATGAGCTAAAGTGGCTCATATAATACATATAATGCTATAATACATTATTTAAATCATAAGGCTTGCCAAACGCGACTTAACGAATCAGACTGAATCAATTTTTAATAAAATTTGCCATAAGGTTCTAAAAATTTCAAATAACACAATGGTATAATCAATTTCATTTTCGGATGCCGATAAGGCTTTCAATTTCCATTTTAAAGCAGCATTTCGAACATATATTTTTATAAGTAACAGATAGAAGGCCAATTATGATGCAAATTACATATTAATCTTGTAATTAATCTTATTCACTTAATTAACATCCTTAATTACTGATTAGTGGCTAACTACGGATCGGGGTTATTACAATAACAATGCAGGTGAAGTATGCATAACAATGGAACTGAAAGAGTGCATAGCAATGCTGTAACAACCCTCACTTTGATTTCGTCATATTTGCATACATTCATGTATGATCTTGTCTTGCTATGCTGTTTTGCAAAGTTTTGCCTTGTCTTGTTTTGTTTGAGACTTGCTTTGTCTTGCTTAAGCGTTGCTTGCATGATTTTGTTCCTTGCTTGGTGTGTGGCCGAGGTCATCTTGAGCTTAGTGCACCTGTGAACCTTTGTACTTAGAACTATTTCGGAACCACTTGGTTGACCTTCACCTCCACCCCGGCATGATAGCCGAGATGTCGCCTTTGAGGTCGAGATGTTTTGCGTCTGGTGATCTTTGTCCTTGGGCAGGTATGGCCTAGACCGAGGTGTGGCACAGCTTAGTCAAGTGTCGTCCTCCCTAGCCGATGTCTTTGTTACCCTGTTGCCGAAGCTTTGTCTTTAGCCGATGTCATTGATTGTCGATGTGTTTTGCCTTAGCTTGTTGCATACGCTTTGTCAGAGACTTGTCTTATCAATCAGTCACTTTTGAGCTGAACCAACCCGGTAGTGCCACGTGTCCGAGCTGTGTGTTAAGACAGCCGGCAGACTTAGAGACAAATCATTTTGTCTCAAATCTTTGCCTTTAGAGAGAGAAACTCTAGAGGAAGAAGGAAAGAGTTTTAGAGAGAGAAGTAGAGTTCCGGGCTTGATCTTTGAGGATTGAACCGTTAGATTTGAGATTTGAGGTTAGGTTCTTGCTCTACCCTGGTTATTCTTATTGGTTATCCAGCTACATTGCATGATTGACTCTGTTTTGCATGTCATGCATTGATTTAAGATTGGTTTTGGAAGAGAAAGAATGTTTATAAGTTCTTGAAGAAAAGTTTTGCTTTGATCCAAAAGTTTATGACGAGAACCAAGTTTTTGTGTTTGTTCTTGCACGTTCTTCTTGTATGGGTACCCAGGTCCATGTTTTGCATTCATGGCATGAAATATTAAATTTGGTGATAAATGAGTTATGATTTCAGCATGCATGTTCTTGATGTTCTTGATGATCTTGTTCTTCGCATTCTTCAAGGGGAAAACACAGGTTTTTCCCCGATTTCGTTTTTGATGTGGCCATCGGGACCACACCTCGGCGAGGAGGTGGGGGACCTCGGCAAGACCTAGTCTCAGTATGTTTTACTTTGTTCTTGACTTGAATCTGGTGTGAATGCCGAGATCATTTGTGCGCATGGAAAACTTGTTTTGAGAATGTGATTTGCCATGTGATTGTAGGACCTTGATCTTTGCTTTGAGCCTACACCTGAAGACCGAGGTGAGTGGTATTTTTAATAAAGCTATGTTATAAGCTTTGATAAATCTTGTTTTGCTTCGTTTCGATGAAAGTATTTGTTTAGCATGAATGATTAGCCATATTTTGATGTACCAAGTATAAGCTTTGTTTTGATGATATCTTTGGAAAGTCCCTTATGCTGGAGGACTCTAAACTTTCGCAGCACTAAGTATAAAAGTCCCTTGTACCGGAGGACTATAAACTTTCGCAGTACCCTGGTGTTAAAAAGGATACGGTCCTTTTCTTGAAAGACCCTCGTGTTAAAAAGGGCTACGGGCCTAAGTAACACAAGTCCCTTGTGCTGGAGGACTATAAACTTTCGCAGCACCACTTTTGTTAAGAGGGCTACGGGCCTAAGTAACACAAGTCCCTTGTGCTGGAGGACTATAAACTTTCGCAGTACCTTTGACTAATCGATTACGGATCGAACAGCTCTTTGTTTTGCCACTGACGGTTTACCGCGTGGATATAATTGTTCGGAAAGCTTGATTAGTGCTTTGCCGATGCCAGTAAGCACCCCTTGAGATTTGTGAGACTTGATAGATGAATACGGTTCATCCTTGTTTTGATAAAGTTTTGATGTGTTTTGCTGGAAAGGATCTCAGCTAACATTTGTATGGTTTTGGCATGTTATGTTTTGGAAAGACTTCGACTATTGTTCATGCAAAACCTTTATTACTAGTACCATTCACTGAGTTTCCAAGCTCACCCTCTCTATATATATGTAGGTGATGAGCAGGACGGCGGCGACGCCTAGATGTGTTTGCAAAGCTTGTTTTGGATTCCTGTCATGTCGGCTTGCCTTGTTTTGCGCCGGCTTATTTTGTATTCATGTCGGCCTTGTTATATTTACGTCGGCGAATCTTGAAGATTATGCTTCTTTGGCTTGTAATTACTGCATTTGCACATGTCGGCTTTTGAAGCCTTTTGATCAAGATTGTAATATGTATTTTGTTATCAGTGGTTGATTGTAAAGTTATAGCTTGTATGCCATTCCATTTGATCTATGCACGGCTCTTATGGACTACTTGTATTTTGATTTATTGCTTCCGCATTTGAGAGCCCCATATTTTATACTCTGTTGTGTTTGATCTTTGTAAGTTGGCCTTCGGTAATTACGGATTACTGGCCATCACGGCACCATCCTACTAGGGGCAGGTTGGGGTCGTGACAGAATGGTATCAGAGCACAAGTTCCTTAGTATACGTTATTCACACACTTTGAGTCCTAAAGAGCATAGGATTTCCTTTAGAAAGATGTTAGGATTGCATCATGGTGCTTGCTATTTGAACAAGGTGTGCATTGTCTTGACATGCTTATTTGTTACTCGCCTACGTGGTTATTTGCTTACTTTGTTTAAAAGTCATACCTTGCATACTCATAGCATCATGAGGAGAGGCAGGCCTCCAATTGGCCAGGATCCGCCCGAAGACAGATTGGACAGACTGGAAAGGTTAGTTGAAGGTTTGGCCCGCAAGTTGAGGCAAACCAGGCAACAATACGCTAGTGCTACTTCGACTCAGGCCGAGCAGACCAACGACCGAAATGTAGTTCCGCCTCCACCTCCGCCAGTGCCGCAAGTTCCTCCGCAGCCAGCCTTATATGGAGGATGGCACGATAGCTCTGATCAGGGAGTTCAAGAAAATGAAACCACCGAGATTTTCTGGGGGTATAGAGCCGATGAAGGCTGAGGCGTGGGTTTTGGAAATGGAAAAGTTGTTCGAAATCTTCCCTAGCACTGACACCCAGAAGGTAACATTGGCAACCTTCACATTAGATGATGACGCTCGCAGATGGTGGGTGATGGTTCGAGGAAGCAATCCAGACTTGACCTGGACCCGATTTTTGGAGTTATTCTACAACAAACACTTTCCCCTAAGTGTTCGAAACCGCAAGGCTACCGAGTTTCAGATCTTGACGCAAGGCAACCGAACAGTGGCAGAGTACGACCGCGCTTTTACTGAACTGGCGACGTTTGCACCACATATGGTCAATGATGAATACATGAAGGCTAGGAAGTTTGAGAGTGGGCCGCGGACCGATACAAGACCGGGTTAACCTGCACAATATGCCGACTTACGCCGAAGTGCTGGACAAAGCCATTCAGGCCGAGGCTAACCTGAACAGATACCAGAGTTCGAAAGAGAATCAGAGAAAGAGGCAGAACTATAATGATCGCCGAGCACAGGTGGGCACCAAGAAGAAGACGAACATGGGCAATGCTGGTACCCTAAGGCAGGAAGGTAATGCTAAACCGACGTGCTCGGATTGTGGGAAGCAACATTTCGGGGTCTGTCGTCGGACGTCCGGAGCTTGTTATGAATGTGGTGAAATGGGTCATTATGTGAGAGACTGCCCTAAGACAAAGGCTGATGACAGCAAGAAAGGTGAGAATACCTCGGGTTCCGTTCAGAAGAGTAATGCCGGGAAAGGACAGATGAGACAGGGCAGAGTGTTTGCACTGATGCCAGGAGACACTCAGAATGCTGAGACAGTAGTGTCAGGTATACTCCCAATTTGCTCTCAAGATGCTTATGTATTGATTGATTCGGGTTCTACGCATTCGTTTGTGTCTGCTAAGTTTGCGGGGAAGCTTGATAGGAAACTAGAACCCCTTGATTATGTGTTATTTGTGGCTACTCCATCTGGGAGATCTATGATTGTTTCATCCATTTATAGAGCATGTATTGTTGTGATTGAGAATGTTAAATTGTTAGTAGATTTAATGCCTTTGGACATAACTCATTTTGATGCTATACTGGGAATGGATTGGTTAGTCGCAAATCATGCATCTATTGATTGTGCTTCGAAGAGAGTCGCACTGAAACCCCCAAACCTAGCCGAGGTTATTTTCCAGGGTAAAGGGGTAGTGTCCCGACCTTACTTGATTTCGTCCATTAAGGCCTATAAGTTAATTCAGAAAGGGTGTCGAGGCTACTTGTGTAGTATACTGAACGATCAGGATGGAAATGTTAATTTAGCCGACGTCCCCGTTGTTAATGAATTCCCCGACGTCTTTCCAAACGAATTGCCTGGCCAATTAGCCGATAGAGAGATAGAGTTTACTGTTGATATCATGTCGGGAACACAGCCGATCTCCAAAACACCCTACAGAATGGCCCCAGCTGAACTTAGGGAATTGAAACTACAATTACAAGAATTGTTAGATAAGGGATTTATTAGGCCGAGTACTTCACCATGGGGAGCACCCGTTTTATTTTAAGTTAAAAAAGGATGGCACACTTCCGTCTTTGCATTGATTACAGAGAACTTAATAAGGTCACCATTAAGAACAAGTACCCATTACCTAGGATTGATGATTTGCTTGATCAGTTACAAGGAGCACGAGTCTTTTCTAAGATTGACCTTAGGTCGGGTTACCATCAACTTAAAGTTAAAGCCGAGAGATGTTGAGAAAACTGCTTTTCGAACGAGATATGGCCACTACGAATTTTTAGTAATGCCTTTTGGGATGACCAATGCCCCTGCTGCATTTATGGATTTAATGAACAGAGTCTTCAAGCCATATTTAGATGAGTTTGTAGTTGTCTTCATTGATGATATATTGATTTACTCCAGGAGTAAAGTTGAACATGAGAATCATTTGAGACTTGCCTTACGGATTTTGAGGGACCGAAAATTGTATGCTAAGTTTAACAAGTGTGAGTTTTGGCTTCCTACTATCTCATTCTTGGGTCATGTAATTAATGAAAAGGGTATCTCGGTTGATCCTAGTAAAATTGAAGCCGTAGTGAATTGGCCGAGGCCGACTAATGTGTCCGAGGTTCGTAGTTTCTGGGTTTGGCAGGCTATTACAGGAAGTTTGTGAAGGATTTCTCCAGGATTGCAATTCCGTTGACGCAATTGACTAAGAAGGGAGCACCGTATGAATGGACTGAAGATCGGGAATCAGCCTTCCAGGAACTGAAGACGAGGTTAGTCACAGCACCAGTACTTGTACTTCCCTCAGGTAATGAAGAGTTTCATATCTATAGTGATGCGTCGCATAAGGGTTTGGGTTGTGTTTTAATGCAAGGGGGTAAAGTCATAGCATATGCGTCTCGTCAGTTGAAGCCACATGAAAAGAACTACCCTACCCATGATTTAGAACTAGCAGCCGTAGTATTTGCTTTAAAGATTTGGCGTCACTACTTGTGTGGAGCTTCTTGTCAGGTTTTTACAGATCATCAAAGTTTAAAATATCTATTCACTCAGAAAGAACTGAATTTGAGGCAGAGGAGATGGCTTGAGTTGCTGAAAGACTACAATATGCAGATTCAATATCACCCAGGTAAAGCTAACAGCGTAGCCGACGCCCTGAGCAGAAAGTCAGTTGGAAATTTGGCATGTCTAACCATGATCTCACTGGAACCAACTATTGTCGAAGAAGTAAAGGCAAGACAAATGGAGGATGAATTCTTCAGAAGGGTAGCCGAGGAGATTGTTACAAAGCCGAGATCAGGGTACACTATTGAGAACCAAGTGCTCAAGTTTGAAGGAAAATTGTGTGTGGCCGACGTTCCAGAGTTGAAAAGGAAAATTTTGCAGGAAGCTCATGCTTCCAAGTTTGCTGTTCATCCAGGAAACACCAAAATGTATCAAGATGTGAAGCAGACTTTCTGGTGGCCGAATATGAAAAGAGAGATAGCCGAGTTCGTGTCCCAGTGTTTGCATTGTCAACAAGTGAAAGCAGAACATCAGAGACCAGCAGGACTTCTTCAACCTTTGCCGATCCCTGAGTGGAAATGGGAACACATCTCCATGGATTTTGTGATTGGTTTGCCGAAGACACAGAAAGATATGGATTCGATTTGGGTTGTTGTTGATAGACTAACCAAGTCAGCACACTTTTTGCCTGTTAAGACGACCTTCAACGCGGATCATCTTGCCTTGCTATATGTGAATGAGATTGTTAGACTTCATGGAGTACCGATGTCAATTGTGTCGGACCGAGATCCGAAGTTCGTTTCCAGATTTTGGCAGAGTCTACAGAGGGCTTTCGGAGCCGAACTGAGGTTTAGTACAGCTTTTCATCCCCAGACGGATGGGCAAACAGAGAGAACAATTCAGACACTTGAAGATATGCTTAGACTTTGTGTACTGGACTTCCAAGGAAGTTGGGGAGTGCATTTGCCCTTAGTGGAATTCGCTTACAACAACAGTTATCAAGCTAGCATTGGCATGGCGCCGTATGAAGCTTTGTACGGAAGAAAGTGTAGGTCGCCGATATGTTGGACCGAAGTTGGAGACAGAGCTCTGCTTGGTCCCGAATTGATTCAAGTAACAACAGAGAAGATTAAACTTATTCAACAGAGGATTAAAACTGCCCAGAGCCGACAAAAGAGTTACGCCGACCAGAGAAGGAATGAGTTAGAATTCGAAGTTGGGGATCATGTATTCCTGAAGGTTTCACCAATGAAAGGAGTTTCCAGATTTGGGAAGAAAGGTAAGTTAGCACCTCGTTATATTGGGCCATTTGAAATTCTTGACAAAGTTAACTCCGTTGCCTACAGACTTGCTTTGCCACCAGAATTAAGCCAAGTCCATAATGTGTTTCATATTTCGATGTTGAGGAAGTATATTCGGGATCCATTGCATGTGATTGACTATTCTGGGATTGAAGTTAATGAGAATTTGGGGTATGAGGAGAAGCCGACGTCTATTATTGACAGACAAGTTGGGCAATTGAGAAACAAGTCGATACCAATGGTAAAGGTGGAATGGAAAGAGCATTACGGCAAGGATGCTACATGGGAAATGGAAGAGGAAATGAGAATTCAACATCCAGAATTATTCTCGGGACAAGGTACCTTAAGTTTGGGGACCAAACTTCTTTAAGAAGGGTAGGATGTAACAACCCTCACTTTGATTTCGTCATATTTGCATACATTCATGTATGATCTTGTCTTGCTATGCTGTTTTGCAAAGTTTTGCCTTGTCTTGTTTTGTTTGAGACTTGCTTGTCTTGCTTAAGCGTTGCTTGCATGATTTTGTTCCTTGCTTGGTGTGTGGCCGAGGTCATCTTGAGCTTAGTGCACCTGTGAACCTTTGTACTTAGAACTATTTCGGAACCACTTGGTTGACCTTCACCTCCACCCCGGCATGATAGCCGAGATGTCGCCTTTGACCGCAGAGATGTTTGGCGTCTGGTGATCTTTGTCCTTGGGCAGGTATGGCCTAGACCGAGGTGTGGCACAGCTTAGTCAAGTGTCGTCCTCCCTAGCCGATGTCTTTGTTACCCTGTTGCCGAAGCTTGTCTTTAGCCGATGTCATTGATTGCCGATGTGTTTGCCTTAGCTTGTTGCATACGCTTTGTCAGAGACTTGTCTTATCAATCAGTCACTTTTGAGCTGAACCAACCCGGTAGTGCCACGTGTCCGAGCTGTGTGTTAAGACAGCTGGCAGACTTAGAGACAAATCATTTTGTCTCAAATCTTTGCCTTTAGAGAGAGAAACTCTAAAGGAAGAAGGAAAGAGTTTTAGAGAGAGAAGTAGAGTTCCGGGCTTCATCTTTAAGGATTGAACCGTTAGATTTGAGATTTGAGGTTAGGTTCTTGCTCTACCCTGGTTATTCTTATTGGTTATCCAGCTACATTGCATGATTGACTCTGTTTTGCATGTCATGCATTGATTTAAAGATTGGTTTTGGAAGAGAAAGAATGTTTATAAGTTCTTGAAGAAAAGTTTTGCTTTGATCCAAAAGTTTATGACGAGAACCAAGTTTTTGTGTTTGTTCTTGCACGTTCTTCTTGTATGGGTACCCAGGTCCATGTTTTGCATTCATGGCATGAAATATTAAATTTGGTGATAAATGAGTTATGATTTCAGCATGCATGTTCTTGATGTTCTTGATGATCTTGTTCTTCGCATTCTTCAAGGGGAAAACCAGGTTTTTCCCCGATTTCGTTTTTGATGTGGCCATCGGGACACACCTCGGCGAGGAGGTGGGGGACCTCGGCAAGACCTAGTCTCAGTATGTTTTACTTTGTTCTTGACTTGAATCTGGTGTGAATGCCGAGATCATTTGTGCGCATGGAAAACTTGTTTTGAGAATGTGATTTGCCATGTGATTGTAGGACCTTGATCTTTGCTTTGAGCCTACACCTGAAGACCGAGGTGAGTGGTATTTTTAATAAAGCTATGTTATAAGCTTTGATAAATCTTGTTTTGCTTCGTTTCGATGAAAGTATTTGTTTAGCATGAATGATTAGCCATATTTTGATGTACAAGTATAAGCTTTGTTTTGATGATATCTTTGGAAGTCCCTTATGCTGGAGGACTCTAAACTTTCGCAGCACTAAGTATAAAAGTCCCTTGTACCGGAGGACTATAAACTTTCGCAGTACCCTGGTGTTAAAAAGGATACGGTCCTTTTCTTGAAAGACCCTCGTGTTAAAAAGGGCTACGGGCCTAAGTAACACAAGTCCCTTGTGCTGGAGGACTATAAACTTTCGCAGCACCACTTTTGTTAAGAAGGGCTACGGGCCTAAGTAACACAAGTCCCTTGTGCTGGAGGACTATAAACTTTCGCAGTACCTTTGACTAATCGATTACGGATCGAACAGCTCTTTGTTTTGCCACTGACGGTTTACCGCGTGGATATAATTGTTCGGAAAGCTTGATTAGTGCTTTGCCGATGCCAGTAAGCACCCCTTGAGATTTGTGAGAGTTGATAGATGAATACGGTTCATCCCTTGTTTTGATAAAGTTTTGATGTGTTTTGCTGGAAAGGATCTCAGCTAACATTTGTATGGTTTTGGCATGTTATGTTTTGAAAGACTTTGACTATTGTTCATGCAAAACCTTATTACTAGTACCATTCACTGAGTTTCCAAGCTCACCCTCTCTATATATATGTAGGTGATGAGCAGGACGGCGGTGACGCCTAGATGTGTTTGCAAAGCTTGTTTTGGATTCCTGTCATGTCGGCTTGCCTGTTTTGCGCCGGCTTATTTTTATTCATGTCGGCCTTGTTATATTTACGTCGGCGAATCTTGAAGATTATGCTTCTTTGGCTTGTAATTACTGCATTTGCACATGTCGGCTTTAGAAGCCTTTTGATCAAGATTGTAATATGTATTTTGTTATCAGTGGCTGATTGTAAAGTTATAGCTTGTATGCCATTCCATTTGATCTATGCACGGCTCTTATGGACTACTTGTATTTTGATTTATTGCTTCCGCATTTGAGAGCCCCATATTTTATACTCTGTTGTGTTTGATCTTTGTAAGTTGGCCTTCGGTAATTACGGATTACTGGCCATCACGGCACCATCCTACTAGGGGCAGGTTGGGGTCGTGACAAATGCAGGCGGAGTGTGCATAACAATGCAAAGAGAACAGTGCATAACAATGTATTTTCAGTGCAACATCAACTGCATGTTTGAAGTAAACTACTGAATAAGGAAATACACGCCTTAACGAGACCAATTCAAACGCAACCTCCGATTTACCTCTCTGAGGACTTGGCAACACGCTCAGCTCAAAAGGGTATACCCTGTTCATATTGGCGAGAGGTAACATCTGCATGTGAAACCCTTAGGTGCTGCCTGAACTGCCATTATGGCTTGAAGCAAGCTTACACTTGGGGTCGAGATACACTCATACTCCAGAGAAACGGCAAGGCCTGAGAAGGTGCACCTGGAATGCAGTCTCGGAATTTGCTGGAGTTAAACCACACTAAGATGCTCCACATTTTCCCTCTTTTCTTTTGCTTTGCAGTCTGGAACCCACATAGCTTCAGATAGGTCCTTGTCTTACTGTTCACACTTATCGGGGGTGGACCCTGCAGTTTTATGAAAGAACAAATACTGTTTTGCACAAATGTGGAGAATGGCACAGCACTCTGAGCACAAAACGATTCATTTTTTTTTTTTTTGAATTTGAGAAATGAGAAAAAGTTTTTGACTGGGTATTTAAGCCTACGACTGAACACAGCGCACCACGACTCAACAAAGGAAAACAAAAGGTGAACAACCTAAACACATCGAGAAACACTCGAAACGACTCACAACAAGAATCGAGACAAACAAAACAACGGACACGACACTCAGACATGTTCCAAAGACAAGGGACCTCTCAGATCACAAGGAGCCAGTTTCTCCGGGTATTGTTTCCCACCCTTTCTCATTTGTGATTCTCACATCACTCTGGCACTCAATCTCTATTTTTCTGGAAAAAAAAAGACAAAAAAAAAAAAAAGAAGCCCTTTTCTCACTTTTTCTCTCATCGCACATCTCTCTATTCTTCAATCTCTCATTTTTCATCCCTCCCCTGGGTGGTTGATGGATGAATAGGA
Organism: Camellia japonica; assembly: GCA_030407325.1. Lineage (NCBI taxonomy): Eukaryota > Viridiplantae > Streptophyta > Magnoliopsida > Ericales > Theaceae > Camellia > Camellia japonica. The sequence continues at coordinate 3,818,749 of JAPPVO010000013.1, forward strand.
AGTTGCGGGCTCATGCCCCTAGCATTCTGCTAGATTCTCTTTCTTCTGCACACAACAGTAAACTTTCTCACAGCGGGGTTGTGCTACAACTAGGTGTGTAGTAAATCTGCAGCTGACATCGGTTAACAATGCTCTGCTGGGGAGTTTGGACATGATCAGATCTGTCCTGATGAGGGAGTGGAATATCTCGATCCATTTCAGTTTGTGCTTTGCACTTGGCTTGATACCTCGCTGCTTGGAGGATGAGAGAGCTTTCGGCCCTTTGCTGTTACCTTCAGTGGTGCCCTTTTCTGGCAGGTATGTTAACGACAGGGAAAAGACTGAACATCTGACTCAACTGTACCCCTAGTTCATCATTTTGACCATTTTTTGTTTTGATTTTCTACTAAAATAATTTTGACCAATATGAGAGTTAGATTAATACACTTGTTCAACTTTTTGATTTGAAATCATGCAAGTCAGGCTATGAGCACTGAAAATTTTCGTTTTTTGGGTCCAAGAAAAGGTCTAGTTTTGGAAAAGATGGAATAATTTTCGAGAGAATTAGTCAACCTCATTAAAAATTCTCAGAAGCTGCTTTTGCAAACGGCCACCGCTCAACAAGCATGGAACCTACTCTTGAGATGCACAACCTCAGATCCAAAAACAATAGAAAATTGGCCCTTGTCTAAAGGACACTGCATGGCAACGGAAAGTTGCCCCTTGTCTGAATGGCACCACAGCACACTATATGGCAACAGAAAGTTGCCCCTTGTTTGAATTACACCGCAGCACACCGTAATTGGTCCTCAAAGTGAAGGTCACAACCGAACTCTTGGATGCGGAAATGACAAAGATGACCCGTTCAATCTCATAGACAGGACAGTTGAATTTGAAGTGTTTTATGGCTGGACTTCAGAATGAAGTTGCCTACGTATCCCAAACATGGGAATCAAGCCTTACGTAGTTCGGGTTTAAGGTACACTCGGGTATTAACCTCTCCTTTTGCGCTCTAACTTTTGCCAAGGCCGCCCTTCCGGGTTTTCAACCTTGCGAACTTTGTTTTTCTTTTCTTTTCATTTCTTTTCTTCATTTTTCTTCTTTCTTTTTTCATTTTCTTCATTTTTCTTCTTTTTTTTTTTCAATCTTTGCATTTTTTCTTTTTCTTCTTTCTTTTCTTTTTTTTCTTGCTCTAACTTTTGCCTGGGTCGCCCTTCCGGGTTTTCGGCCCAGCGAGCTTCTCAAGGGTAAAAGTGTAGCTTTGTCCATGTCAAATGGTTTTGAGATCCTGAAGTCATCTAAATCCAGGAGAATGGCTACTGTTCACTGATGATGTAGGAGTCCATCCAATGGGGGGCCGAATTTGCCCCTAGTGTTATGGATAGGAACTCAATTGTCCTTCAGCGAGAAACTTTCTTCTTTCTTCCCTTCTGGGATTTGGCGTTCTTGCTGATCTTCATTGATTTGTAGGATGATCCATCTTTGGCTCTTCGAGCACATCTGACATTTTTCTGCCCCTAGTTCCAGCGGTACTTCTGATCTAGCTTTGCAAACTTCGTTTGATCACATCTGATATTTTCGCCCCTAGTTCATGGGCTGCTTCTGATCCAGCCACACGGGCCTTACATTGTGGTTAACCGTTGAACATTCTGAATTAAGGTTCAAGGTTTGGAAGCAAAGGGGTTGAGTCTCGAGGCTGAGAGCGATCCTAAGCTGCACAATCTCAAGAGCGATTCCACACAGGTCTTCATAGAACCACGCAAAACATTTTTTGAAATCTTTTAAGAAAGTGACTAATCACTCGCGTCGAATACAATGCAGAACCAATCTAGATCAAGCCAGAATCCTTCTCAGTACTCACATTAACAAACATGATCTCAATCATTAACGGCTTAGCATGCCTCTCTTTCTCTCAATTTATCAATTTTTTTTGCAAATCCCGAGGAATTCCTTTCTCTTTGTTTTCATCACAATGTTCAAATGTTTTGAAAAACTCAGGTCAATGTAATGATTTCAAAGCACAGAAAAGACACAGTCTTTAGTCAAATACTGCCATCTCATTCAGAACTTCTGGCACAACTAGCACAAGGCAGAAGCAAACACAAGAGTGTGAAAATCACTGCTGTTCATTCAAATCTGTTGGCATTACTGGCTCCAAGGCAGAAACAGACTCAAAAGAAAATGAAAAGACAAACACAAAACAAAATAGTGGTATCCGAGGTAACGCCCCCGGGATCACCCGACTCTAACAAAACAAGACTAACTCGATACAACAAGATAGACCCAACTGACTCAGTAAGAAAAGACTAACTCTGTACAATACAACAAGACTGACCCAATACCCAAGTCAGACAGTAAAGTAAACAACATTCGCAAATGCTCAAAATAGTGCGTGCCATCCCCACAGCTGGAGTGAACTGAGTGCCATCCGCAGGTGGTTCATCCCCCGATCACATTAAGGCTAGCAAAGGGGTTGCACCAAGTCTACAAGAACCAAGGCCCAAAGGGGCAAGATGACCTAAAACAGTCCCAAGGCAGTCAATGCAAGATTAGAACATGCATGGAATAAGTCTAAAACATGCTAGAAAGGTGAGTGCAAAAACATGACACATACAAGGCCAAAAGGGGTAATTGCACTACACCTATTACAACCAACCATGACATGACTTAACCAATAAAAATCAGAGATATGATATGATGAAATAAGCCCAAAAACCCACTTAGATGGCATCCCAATGACCTAAGCACGGAGGCACACACAATGACCCAAACATGGAGCATAAGACACCAACTCTTCAAAGCATTGAAAGGATGACAAATACAAGTATACAAGCATGAAATATGGACTGAAATAACATGACAACTGAGACCAAATCACTGAAATGGCCCAAGTAAAGCATGCTAATGACTCACACACCCAAAGCTAACAAGCTAGAATGCATGGTGGCTATACAAAACATGGCGAACATGACCAAATCAACACCAAACAGAGCTTAAACATGTCACAACATGGATAAAAGCTTCATGAAGTCAAGCCAAAACATGCAAGCATGATGGTCTAAATGCATGGTACATGTTTAGGCAAATGAGAGGATTGCAAGGCAAGTGTATGATGCATGCAATAAGCCAAAGAACCAACATGAAACAGAGGTATAACATGATAAACTAACACCAAATACCCCGTGAAATGAAGCTAAAACACATTAAGCCAACATGCTACCTTTACAAGCCAACAATGCAAGCAAATGGGACACAAGGGGAGAGGGGTGTCCCTCCCCTATACAAGACCTCAAAACCACTTCTCTACCACTGAAAATCCCTTGGATTTCAGTGGTGAGAAGACCAAAACAAAAGGGTTACAATGCCCAAAGAGGAAGGCACAAAAAGAGGCCAAACAAGGCCTAAGAGGGGGTGGACGACCCCCAACACAAAAGTGACCTTAATGAAACATCTTAAGCATGAAAATACAGAACTTTTATCAGTTATACACTAAGCTTAAAACAGCATGCAAGATATGTTAAAAGCTTAAGGCAAAATGGGAAATAAAAGAGGTAGTTCTCACCCTTGAAGAACACTTCAAGAACACCAACTCCAGCACCTCCTTCTGATCAAAACCAACTCAAAAACTCTGAAATCAACCCTTCAACACCTCAATAACCAAAGTATAGTGTAACACTAGGTGCCTTAGTGCAAAAATAGGAACAAAAACACACTTTTGAGCACTATTACACACACAACTAGAGAGAGGGGGAGATATAGAGAGAGAGTGATATATAACTTCTATATCAGATCATTCAACCCCTGGAAAGGGAGGGGAGGCCCTCCTTTTATAGAAAAATCACTTTACAAACCTTCCAAGGGAAGCTAAACAAGGCTAAAATCCCTCCATACACATGTATGGAGGGGCAGGGTCTGTGCTCACCTACTGGCATGCACAATGCCTGAAAAGGCAAAGAAAAGGGCTCGGCCAGAAAATGTGGTCGACCGACCAAATAAATGGCCGACTGACCAACTAAAGTGCCAATCGACCAACACACTTAGCCGATTGAAGAAAAAGGGACGATGGCATCAGGCCCTGGCCGATGGGTTGAGAAAATAGTCAACAAGCCACCCTCTTCCCTTAGAAGCAAAAACACAAGTGTTTGTTCCATAACCAAGCACAAAGCAGATAAGTTGAGAGATCTTGAGACAAGGCGCGTAGCCGAGACCTCCGAGAACTCAAAACGAACACGAGCATGGATGATCATCGAGTGTTCAAACGATGACATCCAAGTCTTGAGGACGGTCAAAAATGGGGTGTCTACAGCATTTACTGAATAATTTACTGCGAATTTACTGAGTAATTTACTGAGAATTTACTGAGAATTTACTGGGAATTTACTTAGTAATTTACAGAGAATTTACTGGGAATTTACCGGGGTATTTACTAGGAATTTACTGAGAATTTACTGCGAAATTTCTGAGTAATTTACTGAGTACTTTACTGATCATTTACTGGGAATTTACTCAAAATTTACTGAGAATTTAGTTGAAATTTACTGAGAATTTAATGCGAATTTACTAAGTAATTTAGTAGGAATTTTCTGAGTAATTTTCGGAGAATTTAATAAGTAATTTACTGGGAATTTACTGAGTAATTTACTGAGAATTTACTGGGAATTTAATAAGTAATTTACTGAGAATTTATTGTGAATTTAGTGTGTAATTTACTGGGAATTTACTGAGTAATTTACTTGCAATTTACCTAGTAATTTATTGAGAATTTACTGGTAATTTACTGAGTGATTTACTGGGAATATTTTTGGAATTTTCTGGGAATTTGCAGAATAATTTACTGAGAATTTAATGAGTAACTGACAGGTAATTTACTGAGAATTTGCTGGAAATTTATAGAGTAAATTACTGAGAATTTACAGGGAATTTACTAAGTTATTTATTGAGAATTTACTGAGTAATTGACTGAGAATTTCTGGGAATTTACTGAGTAATTTACTAAGAATTTACAGGGAATTTACTGAGTAATTTATTGAGATAATATTGGGAATTTACTAAGTAATTTACTGAGAATTTACTGGGAATTTACTAAGTAATTTTTTGGGAGTTTACTGGAAATTTACTGAGTTATTTCCTGAGAATTTACTGAGTAATTTACTGACAATTTACTGGGAATTTACTGAGTAATTTGCTGAGAATTTACTGTGAATTTTCTGAGAAATTTACTGACAATTTACTGAGTAATTTACTGACAATTTACTGGAATTTTCTGAGTAATTTACTGAGTAATTTACTGAGAATTTACTCGGAATTTAGTGAATAATTTACTGGGAATTTACAGAGAATTTTCTGAGTAATTTGGTGAGAATTTACTGGCAATTTATAAAGTAATTTATTGAGAATTTACTAGAAATTTACTAGTAATTTATTGAGTAATTTACGGAAAATTTATAGGGAATTTAATTAGTAATTTACTAAGCATTTACTATGAATTTACTGAGAATTTACTCAGTAATTTACGGAGAATTTACTGAGTAATTTACTGAGAATTTACAGGGAATTTTCGGAGTAATTTACTGATTAATTTACTAAGAATTTACTGGTAATTTACTGACAATTTATTGAGTAATTTACTTAGAATTTACTAGAAATTTACTAAGTAATTTTCTGAGAATTTAATGAGTAATTGACAGGGAATTTACTCAGTTATTTACTGGGAATTTACAGAGTAACTTACTAACAGTTTACTAAGTAATTTACTACGAATTTATTGGAAATTTACAGAGTAATTTACTAAGAATTTACGGGGAATTTACTGAGTAATTTTTTGAGAATTAATTGGGAATTTACTGAGTAATTTATTGTGAATTTACTGAGTAATTTATTGTGAATTTACAGAGTAATTTACTAAGTAATTTACTGAGAATTTACAGGGAATTGATTGAATAATTTACTGAGAATTTACAAGGAATTTACTGAGTAATTTACTGAGAATTTACAGGGAATTTAGTGAGTAATTTACTTTGACTTTACTGGGAATTTACTGAGTAATTTACTGAGAATTTGGTGAGAATTTACTGGGAATTTTCTGACTAATTTATTGCGAATTTACAGATTAATTTACTAGGAGTTTACTGAGTAATTTACTGAGCATTGACAGGGAATTCACTGAGAATTTACTGGGAATTTACTGACTAATTTACTCAGAGTATACTCAGTAATTTACTGGAAATTTACTGAGAATTTAATGGGCATTTACTGCGAATTTACTGAGAATTTACTGGGAGTCTACTGAGTACTTTACTAAGAATTTACTTATAATCTACTGAGCAATTTACTACGAATTTAATGGGAATTTACTGGGAATTTACAAAGTAAATTAGGCCAAGTTTGGCATCTTCCCCAAAAGCTAAAAAGCCAAAAAGTTACTCAAAAAGTTAAAAAGTTATTTACTTGTACCATTCACTAAGTATCCAAGCTCACCCTCTCTATATATATATGTAGGTGATGAGCAGGACAGCGGCGATGCCTAGATGTGTTTTGCAACTTGTTTTGGATTCGCATTTTGTAGCATCTTGAAGATTATGCTTCTTAGCTTGCATTTCATTGTGTTTTGTACATGATGGCTTGAGAAGCCTTTTGATCAAGATGTATTATGTACTTATTCATTTGTATTCAAGTTGTAAGGCCTCGATATGATGTATGTCACTTCATCTGATTTATGCACAGCTCTTATGGACTAATTGGAACTAAATATTTGCTTCCCCCATATGTATACTTTGTTTGTGTGTGAATCTTTGTAAGTTGGCCTTTGGTAATCTCGGATTACTGGCCATCATGGCACCATTCTACTAGGGGCGGGATGGGGTCGTGACATTCCCAGTAAATTCTTGGAAAATTATTCAGTAAATTTCTCAGAAAATTCCCAGTAAATTCTAAGTATATTCCCAGTAAACACTCAGTAAATTCCCTGTAAATTGTCAGTAAATTCTCAGTAAATTACTCAGTAAATTCCAAGTAAATTCTCAGTAATTTACTCAGTAAATTCTTAGTAAATTACTCAGCAAATTTCCTGTAAATTGTAATTAAATTCTCAGTAAGTTCCCAATAAATTCTCATTAAATTCCCACAAAATTCTCAGTAAATTACTGAGTAAATTTTCAGTAAATTATCAGTAAATTACTCAGTAAATTGCCAGTAATTTCTCATTAAATTACTCTGTAAATTCCCAGTATATTACTTTGTAAATTCCCAGTAAATTCTCATTAAATTACTTAGTAAATTCCTAATAAATTCTCAGTAAATTTTCAATAAATTCTCAGTAAATTACTCAGTAGATTATAAGTAAATTCTCAGTAAATTATTTAGTAAACTCCTAGTAAATTTTCAGCAAATTACTCAGTAAATTTGTAGTAAATTCCCATTAAATTCTTAGTAAATTTTCAGTAAATTACTCATTTAATTTCAAGTAAATTCTCAGTAAATTACTCAGTAAATTCTTAGTAAATTACTCAGTAAATTCCCTGTCAATTCTCAATAAATTACTCAGTAAATTCCCAATAAATTACTCAGTAAATTCACAGTAAATTACTCAGAAAATTCCCACTAAATTCTCAGTAAATTACTCAGTAAATTTGTAGTAAATTTTCAGTAAATTCCCAGTAAATTCAAAGTAAATTACTTAGTAAATTCCATGTAAATTCTCAGTAAATTACTCAATAAATTCACAGTAAATTCTCAGTAAATTCTTAGTAAATTACTCAGTAAATTCCCCCTAAATTCTCAGTAAATTGCTTAGTAAATTATTCAGTAAATTCACAGTAAATTCTCAAAAAAGTACTTAGTAAATTCCTAAAAAATTACTCAGTAAATTCCCAATTAATTCTCAAAAAATTACTCAGTAAATTCCCCTTAAATTCTTAGCAGATTACTCAGAAAATTCTTAATAAATTACTCAATAAATTCTCAATAAATTACTCAGTAAATACCCGGCAAATAACTGAGTAAATTCCCTGTTAATTACTCATTAAATTCTCAGAAAATTACTCAGTAAATTCCCTATCAAATTCTCAGTAAATTTTCACTAAATTCTCAGTAAATTAGTCAGTAAATTGCAAGTAAATTACTCAGTAAATTCCTACTAAATTACTCATTAAATTCCCAGTAAATTACTCAGTATATTCCCATTAAATTTTCAAAAAATTACTCAGTAAATTCCCAATAAATTCTCAGTAAATTACATAGTAAATTCGTAGTAAATTCTCAGTGAATTACTCAGTAAATTCGCAATAAATTATCAGAAAATTACTCAGTAAATTCCTAGTAACATCTAAGTAAATTACTCAGTAAATTCCCAGTAAATTCTCAGTCAATTACTTAGTAAATTCCCAATAAACTCTCAATAAATTACTTAGTAAATTATCTGTAAATTCTTAGCAAATTCTCTATGAATTACTCAGTAAATTTCCAGTAAATTCTCACTAAACTACTCAATAAATTCTCACTAAATTATTCAGTAAATTTCCCGAAAATTCTCAGTAAATTACTTAGTAGATACCTAGTAAATTCTCATTAAATAACTCAGTAAATTCCCTGTAAATTCTCTGTACTCAGTAAATTTCCAGTAAATTCTCAGTAAATTAATCAGTAAATTCCAAGTAAATTCTCAGTAAATTACTCAGCAAATTCCAAGAAAATTTTCAGTAAATTGCTAAGTAAATTCCCAGTAAATTACTCAATAAATTCTCGGTAAAGTACTTAGTAAATTCACAGTAAATTCTTAACAAATTACTCAGCAAATTCCTAGTAAATTCTCAGTAAATTACTCAATAAATTCTCAGTAACTTCTCAGTAAATTACTCAGAAAATTCCTAGCAAATTCTCAGTAAATTCTTTGTAAATTGTCAGAAATTACTCAGTAAATTCCCAATAAATTCTCAGCAAATTATTCAGTAAATTCCCAGTAAATTCCTTGTAAATTACTCGGCAAATTCCCAGAAAAATCTCAGTAAATTACTTATTAAATTCTAAGTAAATTACTCAGTAAATACAAGTAAATTCTCAGTAAATTACTCAGCAAATTTCAAGTATATTACTCAGTAAATTTTCAGTAAATTCTTAGTAAATTACTCAGTAAATTCCCTGTAATTCTCAGTAAATTATTCAGCAAATTCCCAGTAAATTATCAGTAAATTCCAAGTAAATTCTCAGTAAATAACTCAGTAAATTCCCAGTAAATTCCGAACAAATTTAAAGTAAATTACTCAATAAATTTCCAATAAATTCCCAGTAAATTACTAAGTAAATTCCCAGTAAATTCTCTGTAAATTACTCAGTAAATTCTCAGTAAATTACTTTGTAAATTCTCCTTAAATTCTAAGAAAATTACTTAGTAAATTCTCAGTAATTACTCAGTAAATTCCAAGTAAATTCGTAGTAATTTACTCAATAAATTCTTAGTAAATTCCCAATAAATTCTTAGACAATTACTTACTAAATTCCTAGTAAATTCTTAGTAAATTACTCATTAAATTCTCAATAAATTACTCAGCAATTTCCTACTAAATTACTCAGTAAATTCCCATTGAATTCTTAGTAAATTTCAACTAAATTCTCAGTAAATTATTGAGTAAATTCCCAGTAAATTACTCAGTAAATTGACAGTAAATTCTCAGTAAATTACACAGAAATTTCGCAGGAAATTCTCAGTAAATTACTCAATAAATTCTCTATAAATTCTCAGTAAATTCTCCATAAACAACACAGTAGATTCCCAGTAAATTCTCAGTAAATTACTTAGGAAATTCACAGTAAATTCTCAGTAAATTCTAAATAATTCACAGTAAATTATTTAGTAAATTCCCAAAAAATTACTCAACAAATTCTTAGTAAATGACTGAGTAAATGACAAGTAAATTCTCAATAAATTACTCTGTAAATTCCCCGTAAACTCTCAATAAATTACTAAGTAATTTCTCAGTCAATTACTCAGTAAATTCCCAGTAAATTGTTAGTAAATTACTCAGCAAATTCCCAATAAATTCAAAATAATTACTCAGTAAATTGGCTATAAATTCTCAGTAAACTACTCAGCAAATTTCTATTAAATTTTTATTAAATTCTCAATAAATTCCCAGTAAATTCTCAAAAAATTACTCAAATTTAGTAAATTACTTTGTAAATTTTCAGTAAATTGCTCTTTAAATTTGAAGTAAATTCTCAGAAAATTCTCAAAAAATTACTCAATAAATTCTAAGTAAATTCCCAGAAAATTCTAAGTAAATTACTCAGTAAATTCCCATGAAATTCTCAGAAAATTACTTTGTAAAATGCAACTAAATTACCAGTAAATTACTGAGTAAATTTTCAGAAAATTACTCAGTAAATTCGCTGTAAATTCCCAGTAAATTACTCATTAAATTCTCAGTAAATTACTTAGTAAATTTCCAATAAATTCTCAGTAAACTCTCAGTAAATTACTCACTAAACTTCTAGTAAATTGTCAGTAAATTACTCAGTAAATTACTGAGTTAATTTCCAGTAAAATATCAGTAAATTACTCAGTACATTGATAGTAACTTCTCGTAAATTACTCTGAAATTTCTCAGTAAATTCTCAATAAATTACTCAGTAAAGTTCCATTTAATTACTCAGTGAATTCCCAGTAAATTCTCAGTAAATTACTCATTAAATTCCCAATAAATTCTCTGTAAATTACTCAGTAAATTCCTAGTAAATTACTCAATAAATTCCCAGTAAATTCTCAGTCAATTCCTCGTAAATTCTCAGTAAATTACTCAGTAAATTCCTAGTAAATTGTCAGTAAATTACTCAGCAAATTTTCAGTAAATTACTCATTAAATTCCCAGTAAATTCCCAATATATTCAAAGTAAATTACTTAGTAAATTGCTTGTAAATTCTCAGTAAACTACTCAGCAAATTCCCAGTAAATTCCCAATAAATTCTAAGGAAATTTTCAATAAATTACTCAGTAAATTCAACAAATTACTCTGTAAATTCCTAGTAAATTTTCAGTAAATTACTCAGTAAATTTCCAATAAATTCTTTGTAAATTACTCTTTAAATTCAAAGTAAATTCTCAGTAAATTACCAATAAATTTCCTGTAAATTCTCAGTAAATTACTCAGTAAATTTCCATTAAATTCTCAGAAATTTACTCTGTAAATTACAAGTAAATTATCAGTAAATTACTCATTAAATTCCCAATAAATTCTCAATAAATTACTTAGTAAATTCTCAATAAATTACTCAGTAAATTTCAAGTAAATTCTCAGTAAATTACTTCGTAAATTACTCAGTGAACACGCAGTAAATTCCCAGTAAATTACTCAGTAAATTCTCAGAAAATTACTCATTAAATTCTAAGTAAATTACTTAGTAAGTTACTCAGTAAATTTCCAGTAAATTCTTAGTATATCACTCAGTAAATTCTAAATAAATTCTCAATAAATTACTCAGTAAATTATCGGTAAATTCTCAGTAAAATACTCAGTAAATTACTTATTAAATTTTCTGAAAATTACTCAGAAAATTTCTACTAAATTACTCAGTAAATTCGCATTAAACTCTCAGTAAATTTCAACTAAATTATCAGTAAATACTTAGTAAATTCCTCGTCAATTAGCAGTAAATTATTCAGTAAATTGATAGTAACTTCTCAGTAAATTACTCAGAAATTTCCCAGTAAATTCTTAGTAAATTACCCCGTAAATTCACAGTAAATTTTTCAATATGTTCCCAATAAATTACTTGGCAAATTATCAAAAAATTATGCAGTAAATTTTCAGGAAATTACTCAATAAATTTCTAATAAATTCTCAGAAAATTACTTAGTAAATTCCCAGTAAATTGTCAGTAAATTACTCAGTAATTCCCAGTAAATTCCCATTAAATTCTCAGTAAATTTCAAATAAATTCAAAGTAAATTACTCAGTAAATTGCCTGTAAATTCTCAGTAAACTACTCAACAAATTCTCAGTAAGTTCCCAGTAAATTCTCAATATATTCTCAAAAAATTCTCACTAAATTACTTAGTAAGTTCAGAAAATTAATTTGTAAATTCCCAGTAAATTTTCAGTAAATAACTAAGTAAATTTCCAATAAATTCTCATTAAATTGCTCTTTAAATTCCGAGTAAATACTCAGAAAATTACTCAGTAAATTCTGAGTAAATTTTCAGTAAATTCTAAGTAAATTACTTAGAAAATTCCCAGTAAATTCTCAGAAAATTAGTCTGTAAATTGTTAGTAAATTATCAGTAAATTACTTAGTAAATTCTCAGTAAATTACCGAGTAAATTCGCAATCAATTTTCATTAAATTCCCAGTAAATTACTCAGCAAATTCGCAGTAAATTCTCAGTCAATTACTCAGTAAATTCTCAGAAAATTCCCAGTTAATTACTCTGTAAATTCGCAGGAAATTCTCAGTTAATTCCCAATAAATTCTCAGTAAATTACTTAGTAAATTCCCTATAAATTCTCAGAAAATTACTCAGTAAATTTCCCGTAAATTCTCAGTAAATTACCCAGTAAATTCCCAATAAATTCTCAGCAAATTACTTAGTCAATTCCCAGTAAATTCTCAGTAAATTGCTCAGTAAATTCCATGTAAATTCTGGGTAAATTATTCAATAAATTTCTCAAAAAATTCCTAGTAAATTCTTAGTAAATTACTTAGTAAATTCCCAGTAAATACTCAGTAAATTCCCTATAAATTGTCAGTAAAGTCCCAGTAAATTCTCAATAAATCACTTTGTAAATTCCCAGTAAATTCTCAGTAAATTCTCAGTAAATTCTCATTAAATTCCCACTAAATTCTCAGTAAATTACTAGGTAAATTACTAAGTAAATTATCAGTAAATTACTCAGTAAATTACTCTGTAAATTCCCAGTAAATTACTTAGTAAATTCCTAGTAAATTCTCATTAAATTACTCAATAAATTCCCAATAAATTCTTAATAAATTACTCTGTAAATTCCCAATAAATTCTCAGTAAATTACTTAGTAAATTCCCATTAAATTCTCAGTAATTACTCAGTAGATTGTAAGTAACTTCTCAATAAATTACTTAGTAAACTCCCAGTAAATTTTCAGTAAATTACTCAGTAAATTCGCAGTAAATTCCCATTAAATTCTCAGTAAATTCCCAGTAAATTACTCAGTAAACTTCCAGTACATTCTCAGTAAATTACTCAGTAAATTCTAAGTAAATTACTTAGTAAATTCCATTAAATTCTCAGCAAATTCCCTGTCAATTCTCAATAAATTATTCAGTAAATTCCAAGTAAATTACTCAGTAAATTCGCAGTAAATTACTCAAAAAATTCCCACTAAATTCTCACCAAATTCTCAGTAAATTACTTAGTAAATTCGCAGTAAATTCTCAGTAAATTCTCATTAAATTCAAAATAAATTACTCAGTAAATTCGCAGTAAATTCTCAGTAAATTCGCATTAAATTCTCAGTAAATTACTTAGTAAATTATTCAGTAAATTCACAGTAAATTCTTAATAAATTACTTAGTAAATTCCCAATAAATTACTCAGTAAATTCCCAATTAATTCTCAAAAAATTACTCAGTAAATTCCCCTTAAATTCTTAGTAGATTTCTTAGAAAATTCTTAGTAAATTACTCTGTAAATTCCCAATAAATTCTCAGTAAATTACTAAGTAAACTCTCAGTAAATTACTCAGTAAATACCCAACAAATAACTGAGTAAATTCCCTGTCAATTACTCATTAAATTCTCAGTAAATTACTCTGTGAATTCCCTGTCAAATTCTCAGTAAATTTCCACTAAATTCTCAGTAAATTACTAGTAAATTACTCAGCAAATTCAAAGTAAATTCTCAGCAAATTATTTGTAAATTACTTATTAAATTCTCAGTAAATTACTCAGTACATTCCCATTAAATTCTCAAAAAATTACTTAGTAAATTCCCAATAAATTCTCAGTAAATTACTTAGTAAATTCCTAGTAAATTCTCAGTGAATTACTAAGTAAATTCCCAGTAAATTACTCAGGAAATTCCCAGTAACATCTCAGTAAATTACTCAGTAAATTCCCTATAAATTGTCAGTAAATTACTCAGTAAATTCTCAGTAAATTATTTAGCAACTTACCAATAAACTCTCAATAAATTACTCAGTAAATTATCCCTAAATTCTTAGTAAATTCTCAGTGAATTACTCAGTAAATTCTCAATAAATAACTGAGTAAATTTCCTGTAAATTCTCAGTAATTTACTCTATAAATTTTCAGTAAATTCTTTGTAAATTACCTGTTAGTTACTTATTAAATTCTAAATAAATTACTCTGTAAATTTCCAAAAAATTCTAAGTAAATCACTCAGTAAATTACCAGCAAATTCTCAGTAAATTACTAAGTAAATTGCAAGTAAATTACTCAGTAAATTCCCAGTAAATCACTCACTAAATTCCTAGTAAATTACTCACTAAATTTACGCTAAATTCTCAGTAAATTACTCATTAAATTCTTAGTAAATTACTCAGTAAATTCTCAATAAATTACTTATTAAATTCTTCGAAAATTACTCAGAAAATTCCTACTAAATTACTCAGTAAGTTCGCATTAAATTCTCAGTAAATTTCAACTAAATTCTCAGTAAATTGTTGAGTAAATTCCCAGTAAATGATCAGTAAATTACTCAGTAAATTGACAGTAACTTCTTAGTGAATTACTCAGAAATTTCCCAGTAAATCCTCAGTAAATTCTCCGGAAATTACTAAGTAAATTCCTAGTAAATTCCAAGTAAATTACTCAGTAAATTCTCAATAAATTCACGGTAAATTATTCAGTAAATTCCGAATAAATTACTCAGCAAATTCTCAGTAAATTACTTAGTAAATTCCAAGTAAATTCTCAGTAAATTACTCAGTAAATTCTCAGTAAATTCCCATTAAATTCTCAGTAAATTCCCAGTAAATTCAAAGTAAATTACTCAGTAAATTGCCTGTAAATTCTCAAAAAACTACTTAGCAAATAACCAGTAAATTTTCAGTAAATTCTGAATAATTTCTCATTAAATTCTCATTAAATTCTCAATAAATTACTCAGTAAATTCAATAAATTAATCTGTAAATTCCAGCAAATTTTCAGTAAATTACTCAGTAAATTTTCAGTAAATTCTCAAAAAATTACTTCGTAAATTTTGAGTAAATTACTCAGTAAATTCCTAGTAAATTTTAAGTAAATTACCCAGTAAATTTCAATTAAATTCTCAGAAAATTACTCTGTAAATTGCCAGTAAATTATCAGTAAATTTCCAATAACTTCTCAGTAAATTACTGAGTAAATTCATAATCAATTCGCAGCAAATTCCTAGTAAATTACTCAGAAAATTCCTAATAATTTCTTAGTAAATTACTTAGTAAATTCTCAGTAAACTACTTAGAAAATTCTCAGTAAATTCCCAGTAAATTACTCTGTAAATTCTCAGTAAATTCTCAGTTAATTCCCAGTAAATTACTCAGTAAATTCCCAGTAAATTCTCATAAAATTACTCAGTAAATTTCCCGTAAATTCTGAGTAAATTACTCAATAAATTCCCTATAATTTCTAAGTAAATTACATAGTTAATTCACAGTAAATTGCTCAGTAATGTAGACACCCCATTTTTGACCGACCTTAAGACTCAGACGTCATCGATTGAGCGCTTGGTGATTGTGCATGTTGTGCTCGTTTCGAGGTTTCAAAGTTCTTGGCTGAGAGCCTCACCTCCGGACCTCGGGACTCTCGGTACTTTGACTCGGTCTGCGGACTAAGTCTTGCTTTCTCTTCCCGGAAGGAGGGAGAGGTCTTGAAGACCATCTCTCAGTGGTCGTAGACTACTTTTTGTGGTCGTAGGCCACTATTCCAGTTTGGAGACTAGTTTTCGGTTTTCGGAACCGTCGGCCGCGTGCCTTGGTTCGGGACTGCTTAACATTCTCCGTTTGGCACAGTTTTTGGAACACACCTTGTTTCCTCTGTGTAGAGGGACACTGTGGTCTGGGAGACCACTTTTGTGGCCGTACGCCACTTTTGGTGCTCAACAGCCAGTTTTCGGGGCACCCGGCCGCATGCTTTGCCCCCCGAACTCTCGTTTTGCATCCGTGTTGGTTCATTTTTGGCATGAACCTTGTTTTCCTTGTTTGGGAGGTGGTACAAGGGTGGGAGACCACCTTTTCTCCTTGGAGACCACTTTCTCCCCGCCAGCCGGTTTTCTTGTCGGGAAGTTGGTTTTCTTGGTCTTTGGGCCACATTTGCTGGTCTCCCACCACACCACTAGCTGGCTTTCAAAGTGGAGACTACCAAATGGGGCCACCGACCACCTTTTGTGTGAGAGACCACTTACCCTGGTCGGCCGACCAGGGGAAGTGGTCGGCCGACCACCCTTTCTGGTTGGCCAGATTCCTCCTGTTTTGTCTGTTTGAGTGCATGCCAGCTGTGCCAGCTGGAAGGCACAGACTGGATCCTCCATACACGTGTATGGAGGATTTGCAACCAAGTTTTTAGCTTCTTGGAGAAGCTTGGACCCTTGCAACTTCTATAAGAGAGGCCCTCCCTCTCCTTATACCAGGTTCAGATTTTGGTCTAAGGCAAAAGACATATCTCTCTCTATATCTCTACATTTTGGCCCTAAAGAGTGTGTTATTCTTAGCCTTTTGCACCACACCTCATAGCCTAACACCCCACCATTGTTACTGAGTTCTTGGAGGGTCTTGAGAGGTCTCAAAGGTTGAGTTTTTTGGTCCAAAACCTGCTGGTTTTGCTGAGCTTCAAGGGTAACTCCTTTTCCCTCTTTTTAAGCTCTTTCTTGATCATTCTCTTAGCTATACTTGCATACATATTTAGGCTTTGTTGTCAACTGAAAAAAGCTTCATATTTAAGTGTTTTTCATGTTTGTTTAAGGCTCTTTTGGTGTTGAGGGTCATCTACCCTCTTGCATGCTCTATTTAGCCTTGTTTTGTGCCATGCCATGAGACCTTTGTGTTGAGCTTTGCTTGGCCCTTTAGCCACTGAAATCCAGCAGATTTTTAGTGATTGGCATGTGATTTTGAGGGCCAAAATCAGAGAGGGGTGACCCTCTCTCTTTTGGCCTTGTTTGCTTGCATTTTTGGCTTTCCAAGGGAGCATATATTTCCACACTTCCTAGCCTTGGTTCAAGCCCTTTTTAGTGACTTTTAGGACCTGTCTAGACTCTGTCTATGGCTGGTTTGGTCACCTTTTGTTTGCCTCTTGCATGTGTAGAACAATCCCTTGCATAGCCTATCAAAGTAACACCTCATTCTTGCATGTATTGGTCATGTTTCAGTGGGTTTTTGGCCATCATTTGGCATGCCATGATTCTTTTTTTGGCTGGTTTGGTAGCCTCTCATATGCTTCACATGCTTGTAGTGTAAATCATGTTCACTAGCTTATAATGCATGTTGTTTTGGCCCTCTATGCTAGCATATTTTGGCCATGATCCAAACTGATTTTGTTCATATTTTGGGCTGCCTTAGCTCTGTTTTGAGGTCCCTTGGTCGAATGATGCTTGCCATGTACGGTTGTAGTGTAATAGCCTTACTTAGCCTTGAGTTTTGAATCCCCTTGCATGCTTAACTTGAGGTGTTTGCATGTTTTAGCATCATTGAGCATGATATTTCAGAGTTTATTTCTTGGCCATATTCTCATGTTTGTCACTCTTTCAATGTGTTTGAGAGTTGCATCATTATACCCCATTTATGAGCCTTTGCATTGAGCTTCATTCTTATGCCTTTCAAGCCACCATCTTGGCTCATTTTGCCACTGTTTTGGGCCTACTTAAGGTCTGTTTGGAGTTGATTTTGTCATTTGAGCATCGCCTTGCATGCCTCTAGTGTAATGTGCTTCACTAGCTTCGGTACTTGAGCCTTTCAACATGCATTGTGTGAGTTGTTTGAATGATTCGAAGCCATTTTGTATGTCATTTCAGAGTTGGAACATGTGTCATTGTATGCCATATTTCATCCTTTCAATGCTTTTGTAGAGTTACATTTTGTGCCTTTGGGCTTAGGTCCTTGCATTGTGTATGCTAGCATGAGTTTTGGAGTCTTGTTTTCATCATATATGGCCACTGATTTGGGTGTGGCTGAGGCCCATTCATTTTGGTTTAAGTCCATTTTTGCATTGAGTATGCCATTGTTTTCCATAGCATTGAGTATGCCACATTGTCGCTGTCATGACCCAAACCCGCCCCTATGGGTTAAGGACATAATCGGCTAGTAATCCTGTGATTACCTACGGCCTCAGACCAAAACAAACATAACTCGTCAGAGTAAAGCGGCCAAACAGAAGCAAAAATTTAAAACTTTGTCCATAGAGCTGTGCTTATATGCACATCAAACAAACCATACTCATATACGTCAATAACCTACATCAAAAGTACAGAAGCATAAACTTCTTTACGGACAGGATCATCTAAACTGAGCCAACCCATAACAGACTATATACAAATATACACAAAGTCCTCACCAACAAGACAAAACATAAATGCATAACAAAATGGCAAGGATGGGTCTCGTGCGTGAGACACAAGGCTGACTCTCCAAAACTCGTGTTGTTCATGGCAGACTTCACTGGGGCTGGGTTTGGACTTCTCTTGGCTCACCTACAAACACATGAATGAGCGTGAGCGATAGCCTAGTGAATAATATCAAATACAAAAGTTACATAACAATGTAGAACAACAGGTTCCAAACGGCCTTGGGCCCAATTCATATCTCTATTTAACAGATATATAACTATACGAATTTCAAATCAAGTGACTTGTAGTTTCAACATTCTGGCCTTTGGCCCATTCGGATTTCCATTCATGTCAAAACGGCCTTCGGCCCACTCATTTATGTCAAAACGGCCTTCAGCCCACTCATTTATGTCAAAACGGCCTTCGGCCCACTCATTCATATCAAAACGGCCTTCAGCCCACTCATATAAGTCAAAACGACCTTTGGTCCATTCATATATGCCAAAACGACCTTCGGTCCGTTCATTTCTATCAAAACACCCTTCGGTCTATTCAGTTCTACCAAAACGACCTTCGGTCCATTCATTTCTATCAAAACGACCTTCGGTCCATTCAGTTCTACCAAAACGACCTTCGGTCCATTCATTTCTATCAAAGCGACCTTCGGTCCATTCAGTTCTATCAAAACGACCTTCGGTCCATTCATTTCTATCAAAACGACCTTTGGTCCATTATTATTATTATCAAAACGACTTTTGGTCCAATCATTCATTCATGTCAGACTTTTGTCCACAATCCCAATTAGCAACTCATAAAGCTTATAAGGGAATGCACAATTGGACATTGATAAACTTTCAAATATCGATATTACTCACAATGATCGGCTTGCGGATTTGCCCTGGAGCTTGACCCTACACATTTCACGAACACAAAAGGGTCACTAATAGTTCAATCTGTTCTTTAATTCACATATTCCTCTTTAGGCTTTATTCTTATCTCATTAACTCATTTACAATGCTTAACACATGCCTAAGAGTGCTTGCAAGTGAAAGAGAACGGAAAACGAAACACAGAATGCGAAAACAAAATTTCAGAAAACAGGGTCCCCGCTCGAGCGTGGACTACCCCGCTCAAGCGGACCCTTAAGGCCTGCAAAAGTGCTGGTTGTATGAAAAATGGCTCGAGTATGGAATAGAGCGCTCGAGCAAAAGGCCTGTCTACAAAAGCTCCACGCTCGAGCATGAGATATCCCGCTCGAGCGGACATCCAACTCTGCAAAAAGTGCTTGGAGCACGAAATTCACGCTCGAGCGGAGAGTTTCCCGCTCAAGCGGACCTCGAATTTCTGGAAAACCCAGAATTGCATTCTTGAGCTTCATTTCGACATTTCGACTTTCCAGCCACAATACTTGCATGCAATGGCTCAAATCCCAAATATAATCATACTAACATGGCACCAATGCAAGATTATAACATTATGGAGCTCAATTTCTTGATTTATCTACATGCATGTCCCAAAATATGTCAAACTCAACACCAACATAACAAACTCATGCATTCAAGCTCATATCTTCTCAAATTGTACATGCATGTGATGAATTAGCCACATTCTCAACTTAGATAACACAAATGGTGATCAAGACATGAGTTTCCTTTAACATTTCACATGGATTATACACATTTGTGCTCAAACATGCAATATCAAGGTGATTTCCTACATGCATGCACCTATTAAGCTTCAATTCAACAAATATAACCCAATTTCATTTCAATCATACTCTTGATCACCAAATTAGCTTGAGCATACAAAATTACAAACTATAATCCAAGAATTACTCACCTAGAAGCTTTGATCTTCTAAGCTCTAGTCAATTCTTGAGCTAAATCTCCAAGATTTCCAAACTTTAGGCCACATTAGCACAATTCTCTCCCTTTCTCTCACTATGGCCGGCCCTCTCTTTCTCACAATTGTCTAACTCAGATTTTTGAGTTCCAAAGAGTTAAAGGAGAGTGCAATGCTAACATACAACAAGCCCCACTAGCATATTATTTCAATATAAAATATTTGGGCACTTAATTCATCAATTTAATCAGTTTAATCTGACAAGAATCAATTTCTAATTAAATTTCACCGTAGGCTCTAAAAATTATGCCAACCACGATGGCGTAATCAATTTCGGGTTCTGTGGCCGATAAGGCCCTCAATTTAATTTCTGAAGCAGATTATTCAAACAGATATTCCTACGGTGAACATATAGAATTTCAAAATCACATATATTCACATAATGACACATAAAATCATGCTAAACACATAATCATACTCAAATTAAGGACCAATTAGCGTACTACGGAACATGGGTATCACAGTCGCATGATTGATCATTGCATTATGCATGCCTTGTTCATCTCATTGTGTATGTTAGTTCTTAGGTGCATTGTGTATGCTAAGCACCACGTGCATTGAGTATGCCATTGTTAGTTCATAGCATTGTGTATGCTAGTTGCATGTTTGCATGTCATCCTTTGCATGTTTGCATCACTTAGTTGCATAGCATTTAGGTTGCATACTTAAAGTCGCATTGTGCATGCCATTGTTTGTTGCATTGTGTTCGGAATAGGAGTTAGTCCGAACATGGGAAACGAGGGACGTTTCATACTCGAAGTGATGAAACGTGCCTCGATTCCCGGTCGCCGACACTCTTGACTACACATGATGGAGTTTAGGCATTTATGTGTTCATATGTGCATTCATTCTATATTAAGTTGTGCAATTCGGTTCCTCGGCCATCATGCATCCAGATGCGTGATTGGTGGCCCCAGGGTCGAGGACTACACTCCCTAGAGCTTATGTAATGACGGGGAGAGTGGTCATGCACACATGTGTTGCAAATACCTTGTCGTGCCTCTCTCTTTCCCTTTGTTGCAGAAAAATAGAATCCAGGAGAAGAAACTGGTCGGCCGACCAGGTTTTCTGGCAGGTCGACCACCTTCTTTGGTTTCCACCACAAAAGGTGGTCGGTAGTTGGTCTCCCATGCCTATAAGCTGGTCGGCAGCCTTCCCACAGTCCCCTGGGATGGAGTTTCATCTCTCTGGAGCTTTGTGCAAATTTCTGAAATCAATTGCAAACAAAGGCAAGCCGGGGCATCGTGATGGATTTCCCGACAAGGCGACTCGAGCATGCATGCATCCTTTATCATTCAAGGCAGAGCTGAGGCAGTCCACATTCATGTAGTTTGCATGCTTGTTTGATTGCTTACTTAGTTAGTTTGTTAATTAATTAGAGTTGTGTAATAATTAGCTGTAATTTATTATTCATTTTGGTTGTGTAATAACTAGCTTAATTAGATTAGCTTAGATTAGCTAGTTGGTGTTGTATTATTTATTCGGACCCCCTGTCGAGAGGGCCAACTGTTGTAATAAGTGTGCGTGTGTGTGATGCATGTCTTCCAACCCCACGTCTTTCTCCCCTTTATTTACCAGCTTATGATGGTTAGTTTTAGGACATGTTTCAATTAGCATCCTTATGTTTGCATGATTGCATCCATTCATTTGTCTCGCATGCACCAGGCTCGGCGCATCATACTAACTGCATTGTATTTCAATTCCAAGTTGAATACATGTTATCTGTAACATCTCATATGCCATTTTAGAATAGCCGAGCCTATCTTAGTTGCATCATGCATGTGTTGCATTAGGCATCTCAGCATAGTTAGGATTCATGCATGATTTCTAATTAGCTTCTTTCTTTGGCTCGGAGTACTCGGTGAGTGTTTATATTTTAGCATCCTTGCATGTGTGTGAGTGACTGCCATGATAGCATGCTTGCCATGAGGCTAACTGATTATGTGATATACCTGTCTGAATGCCTGTGGGTGAAGGTTGGATTACTTGAATTGGAACAATTCATCGATTGCGAGTTTTAAAGCCCACTTGAGAGTGGCAAATCACCCTGTTTTCTAAGCCCACTTGAGGGTGGCAAAATCCACATTTTAGCCTACTTGCGAGTAGCAAACCGTTTTCAAAAACAAACATGAAATGTTTTGTTCCAACTCAGGCGATCTAGTCTATACTTGTATCCTATGCGCATCACATAGTAATCCTAGGCTAATAAACCGGAATAAGAATGCATGTGTTTTCAAAAACTCGATATCATGTTTAGCAGTGGCCGATCTTTGATCGGGCGAGTGGGGGTGCTCATTGCATGACCTTCTCCAATCGTACCCAAGTTCCCGAGCCGAGACAACTTTGGTGATGACGGACACGTGGCCTTAGGCACGAGTCAGGGTTTCCTAAATTCCCCCAAAATAAAATATTTAGGTGGCGACTTTGTATCTGGCAAAGCAGTCCATGTTTGGCACTTCTTTCTAAAAATTAGTTTTTCAAAACGATTTGCCAGATTTGGACTTTTTGGTGATTTATCAATCTTGCATTGCACTTTACGAGATTAGATTTAGAACCGTGACATTGAGTCCGAACTATAGTAAGCCCAATGAACAAAACGGGATTTTCCCGGGAAGTTCGGGCGCGTCTACAAGTAAATTCCCAGTAAATTCTCGATAAATTATTCAGTAAATTCCCAGTAACTTCTTAGTAAATTTCTCAGAAAATTCCCAGTAAATTCTTAGTAAATTACTTGGTAAATTCCCAGTAAATACTCAGTAAATTCCCTGTAAATTGTCAGTAAATTCTTAGTCAATTCTTAGTAAATTACTTAGTAAATTCTCAGTAATTTACTCAGTAAATTTCTAGTAAATTCTCAGTAAATTACTCAGTAAATTCCCATTAACTTCTCAGTAAATTACTCAGAAAATTCCCAGTAAATTCTCAGTAAATTACTCAGTAAATTCCCAGAAAATTACTTAGTAAATTCCCTGTAAATTGTCTGTAAATTCCCACTAAATTCTAAGTAAATTCCTAATAACTTATCAGTAAATTACTCAGTAAATTGCCAGTAACTTCTCAGTAAATTACCCTGTAAAGTCCCAGTAAATTACTCTGTAAATTCCCAGTAAATTCTCAGTAAATTCCCAATAAATTCTCAGTAAATTACTTTGTAAATTCCCAATAAATTCTTAGTAAATCCCCGTTAAATTCTCAGTAAATTACTCAGTAGATTGTAAGTCAATTCTTAGTAAAGTACTCAGTAAACTACCAGTAAATTCTCGGTAAATTACTCAGTAAATTCATAGTACATGCCCATTAAATTCTCAGTAAATTCCCAGTAAATTACTGAGTATACTCCCAGTAAATTCTCAGTAAATTCTAAGTAAATTACTTTGTAAATTCACAGTAAATTATTTAGTAAATTCCCTGTCAGTTCTCAATAAATTCCTCAGTAAATTCTCAGTAAATTACTCAGTAAATTCGCAGTAAATTCTCATTAAATTACTCAATAAATTTCTCGTAAATTCTCAGTAAATTACTTAGTAAAGTACTCAGTAAATTCACAGTAAATTCTCAATAAATTACTCAGTAAATTCCCAATAAATTACTCAGTAAATTCCCAATTAATTATCAAAAAATTACTTCGCAAATTCTTCGTAAATTCTCAGTAAATTACTCAGTAAATTCTTAGTAAATTACTCTGTGAATTCCCAATAAATTCTTAGTAAATTACTTAGTAAACTCTCAGTAAATTCCCAACAAAAAACTGAGTAAATTCCCTGTCAATTACTCATTAAATTCTCAGTAAATTCCCTGTCAATTACTCAGTAAATTCCCTGTCAAATTCACAGTAAATTTCCACTAAATTCTCAGTAAATTACTTAGCAAATTCACAGTAAATTCTCAACAAATTCTTTGTAAATTACTCATTAAATTCTCAAAAAATTACTCAGTAAATGCCCAATAAATTCTCAGTAAATTACTTAGTAAATTCTCGGTGAATTACACAGTAAATTTCCAATAAATTATCAGTAAATTACTCGGTAAATTCCGAGTAACATCTCAACAAATTACTTAGTAAATTCCCTATAAATTCTTAGTAAATTCCCAAAAAATTACTCAGTAAATTCCCAGTAAATTCTCAGTAAATTACTTAGTAAATTCCCAATATAATCTCAATAAACTACTCAGTAAATTACCCATAAATTTTTAGTAAATTATTTAGTAAATTCCCAATAAATTCTCAGTAAATTCTCAATAAATAACTAAGTAAATTCCCCGTGAATTCTCAGTAATTTACCCTGTAAATTTCTAGTAAATTCTCAGTAAATTACTAGTCAGTTACTCATTAAATTCTCAGTAAATTATTTTGTAAATTCCAAGAAAATTCTCAAAAAAATCCCAGTAAATCACTCGGTAAGTTACCAACAAATTCTCAGTAAATTACTAAGTAAATTGCAAGTAAATTACTCAGTAAGTTCCCAGTAAATTACTCACTAAATTATCAGTAAATTACTCGGTAAATTCCGAGTAACATCTCAACAAATTACTCAGTAAATTCCCTATAAATTCTTAGTAAATTCCCAGAAAATTACTCAGTAAATTCCCAGTAAATTACTTAGTAAATTCCCAATATAATCTCAATAAACTACTCAGTAAATTACCCATAAATTTTTAGTAAATTATTTAGTAAATTCCCAATAAATTCTCAGTAAATTCTCAATAAATAACTAAGTAAATTCCCCGTAAATTCTCAGTAATTTACCCTGTAAATTTCTAGTAAATTCTCAGTAAATTACTAGTCAGTTACTCATTAAATTCTCAGTAAATTATTTTGTAAATTCCAAGAAAATTCTCAAAAAAATCCCAGTAAATCACTCGGTAAGTTACCAACAAATTCTCAGTAAATTACTAAGTAAATTGCAAGTAAATTGCAAGTAAATTACTCAGTAAGTTCCCAGTAAATTACTCACTAAATTCACAATAAATTCTCAGTAAATTACTCGTTAAATTCGCAGTAAATTCTCAGTAAATTACTCAGTAAATTCCCAGTAAATTCTCAGTAAATTACTTATTAAATTCTCCGAAAATTACTTAGAAAATTCCTACTAAATTACTTAGTAAATTCGCATTAAATTCTCAGTAAATTTCAACTAAATTCTCAATAAGTTGTTAAGTAAATTCCCAGTAAATGATTAGTAAATTACTTAGAAATTTCCCAGTAAATTCCCAGTAAATTACCCTAGTAAATTCCCAGTAAATTACTAAGCAAATTCCCAATAAATTACTCAGTAAATTTGCAATAAATTATTCAGTAAATGCCCAATAAATTACTCAGCAAATCCTCAGTAAATT
The DNA here is from genome assembly GCA_030407325.1 of Camellia japonica. Lineage (NCBI taxonomy): Eukaryota > Viridiplantae > Streptophyta > Magnoliopsida > Ericales > Theaceae > Camellia > Camellia japonica. The sequence goes on from JAPPVO010000013.1 coordinate 3,844,470, forward strand.
GCTTAGTAAATTCTCAATAAATTACTCAGTAAATTTTCAGTAAATTATTTAGTAAATTCCTAGTAAATTGTTAGTAAATTACTTAGTAATTCCCAGTAAATTCCTATTAAATTCTCGATAAATTTCTAATAAATTCAAAGTAAATTACTCAGTAAATTGCTTGTAAATTCTTAGTAAGCAACTCAGCAAATTCTCAATAAATTTTCAGTAAATTCCTAGTAAATTATCAATAAATTCTCAATAAATTACTCATTAAATTAGGTAAATTAATCTGTAAATTCCCAGTAAATCATCAATAAACTACTCAGTAAATTTCTAGTTAATTCTCAATAAATTACACTTTAAATTTCAAGTAAATTCTCAGAAAATTACTCAGTAAATTCTGAGTAAAATCTCAGTAAATTACTAAGTAAAATCTCAGTAAATTACTCAATAAATTCCTAGTAAATTCTAAGTAAATTACTCAGTAAATTCTCATTAAATTCTCAGAAAATTACTCTGTAAATTGCTAGTAAATTATCCGTAAATTACTCAGTAAATTCTCAATAAATTACCGAGTAAATTCGCAGTCAATTCTCAGTAAATTTCCTGTAAATTACTCAGCAAATTCCCAGTAAATTCTCAGTAAACTACTCAGTAAATTCCCAATAAATTCTCAGTAAATTACTTAGTAACTTCCCAATAAATTCTCAGAAAATTACTCAGTAAATTTCCTGTAAATTCTCAGTAAATTTCTAATAAATTCTCAATAAATTACATAGTCAATTCCCAGTAAATTCTCAGCAAATTGCTCAGTAACTTCCCAATAAATTCTCGATAAATTATTCAGTAAATTCCCAGTAGCTTCTCAGTAAATTTCTCAGAAAATTCCCAGTAAATTCTTAGTAATTTACTTAGTAAATACTCAGTAAATTCCCTATAAATTGTCAGTAAATTCCCAGTCAATTACTCAGTAAATTCTCAGTAAATTACTGAGTAAATTCCTAGTAAATTCCCAATAAATTCTCAATAAATTACTTAGTAAATTCCCATTAACTTCTCAGTAAATTACTTAGAAAATTCCCACTAAATTCTAAGTAAATTACTCATTAAATTCCCAGTAAATTACTCAATAAATTGTTAGTAAATTCCCAATAAATTATCAGTAAATTCTCACTAAATTCTCAGTAAATTACTGAGTAAATTCCTAGTAAATTATCAGTAAATCACTCAGTAAATTGTCGGTAATTTCTCAATAAATTACTCTGTAAATTCCCAGTAAATTACTAAGTAAATTCCCAATAAATTCTTAGTAAATTACTCAGTAAATTTTCAATAAATTCTCAGTATGTTGTTTGGGGGATCCTAAATAAGTGCACTTTTTATCTTTTTGGACTAAAAAGTTGAGGAAAAAAATATGAATGTTTGGGTTAACTTTTTGACTTTTTATGAAAAAATGTGTATTAAAAAATTGTATAGCCGTACAAAATGCACAGCCGAATTGATGTAAGAAATTATTGGCTACTTTTCGAGTATTGCACTGGACGGTTTTGTTCGGCCCGTGGGGGCCATCACGGTCCCATTTTGATAATCTGAACCATTCAATATGTAGAACTCGTCGAGTACTATATGCTTGTAAAAAATCACGTTGATCAGATGTCGACAGCTATTTGATCAGATTTTTTTTTCAATCGTTAATTATAATACCATTCATTTTTTACAAAACTGATTTGATCACGTAGTTATCAATATTCGATCAATGTGATTTTTTACAGACATATAGTACTCGACGAGTTCTACACATAAAACGGGTCAGATTATCAAAACGGGACCTGTGATGGGCTCCCACGGGCCGAACAGCAGTGTGTGAAAATTGAACCCAAATTGTGAAATTTTTCTTAGCAAACACTGCACAGCACTAAGAAGACATGATTGCTGAGTTGTATGATGTGTGGAAAATTAATTTTTAATATTTTTTTGGTGAATAGTGATAACTTTTTAACTTTTTGAGTAACTTTTTAGCTTTTGACTTTTTGGGAAGATGCCAAACTTGGCTTACTCTGTAAATTCCCATTAAATTCTCAGTAAATTGCTCAGTAGATTGTAAGTAAATTCTTAGTAAATTACTCAGTAAATTCCAAGTAAATTCTCCGTAAATTACTGAGTAAATTCCTAGTAAATGTCATTAAATTACTCAGTAAATTCTCCGTAAATTACTGAGTATACTCCCAGTAAATTCTCAGTAAATTACTCAGTAAATTCTAAGTAAATTCCCTGTCAATTCTCAGTAAATTACTCAGAAAATTCCCACAAAATTCTCACCAAATTCTCAGTAAATTCGTAGTAAATTCTCAGTAAATTCCCAGTAAATTCAAAGTAAATTACTCACTAAATTCCTTGTAAATTCTCAGTAAATTACTCAGTAAATTCGCAGTAAATTTTCAGTAAATTACTTAGTCAATTCCCTGTAAATTTTCAGTAAATTACTTAGTAAATTACTCTGTAAATTCCCAGTAAATTCTCAATAAATTACTTAGTAAATTCCCAATTAATTCCTAAAAAATTACTCAGTAAATTCCCATAAATTCTTAGTAAATTACTCAGTAAACTCTCAGTAAGTTACTCTGTAAATTCCAAGCAAATAACTGAGTAAATTCCCTATCAATTACTCATTAAATTCTCAAAAAATTACTTAGTAAATTTCTAATAAATTCTAAGTAAATTACTCAGAAAATTGTCAGTAAATTACCAGTAAATTCTCAGTAAATTAATCAGTAAATTCTCAGTAAATTACTCTGAAAATTCCCTGTAAATTCTTAGTAAATTACTCAGTAAATTCCAAGTAAATTCTCCGTAAATTACTGAGTAAATTGCTAGTAAATGCTCAGTAAATTACTCATTAAATTCCCAGTAAATTTTTCGTAAATTACTCAGTAAATTATCAATAAATTTCTAGTAAATTCTCAATAAATTACTTTGTAAATTGCCAGTAAATTCTCACCAAATTACTTAGAAAATTCTCTGTAAATTCCAGTAAATTACTCACTAAATTCCGAGTAAATTCTGAGTAAATTACTCAGTAACTTCTAGTAAATTCTTAGTAATTTACTCTGTAAATTACTAGTAAATTACTTAGTAATTCCCAGTAAATTCTTAGTAAATTACTTAGAAAATTCCTAGTAAATTGTCATTAAATTACTCAGTAAATTCTCCGTAAATTACTCAGTAAATTGTTAGTAAATTTCTTAGAAAATTCACAGTAAATTCTCAACAAATTACTCAGTAAATTCTCAGCAAATTACTCTGTAAATTCCCAGTAAATTGTCAGTAAATTACTCAGTAAATTCCCCGTAAATTCTCTATAAATAACTCAGAAAATTTCCAGTAAATTCCCAGAAAATTACTCAGTAAATTCCCAGTAAATTCTCAGTAAATTACTTAGTAAATTCCCAATATAATCTCAATAAATTACCCTTAAATTCTTAGTAAATTACTCAGTAAATTATTCAGTAAATTCTCAATAAATAATTGAGTAAATTCCCCGTAAATTCTCAGTAATTTACTCTTTAAATTTTCAGTAAATTCTCAGTAAATTACCTGTCAGTTATTCATTAAATTCTCAATAAATTATTCTGCAAATTCCCAGAAAATTCCAAAAATATTCCCAGTAAATCACTCAGTAAATTACCAGCAAATTCTAAGTAAATTACTAAGTAAATTGCAAGTAAATTACTCAGGAAATTCCTAGTAAATTTGTCATGACCCGAACCCGCCCCTGTGGGTTAAGGACATAACCGGCCAGTAATCATGAGATTACCTACGGCCTCAAACCAAACCAAACGTATTTTAACAGAGTTAACGGGGGCCAAACGGAAGCAATTTAAAACTTTGTCCATAGAGCTGTGCTTACATGGCACATCATAACAAACCATACATATGTACATTAATAACTCACAACAGAAGTACAGTACCATAAAGTTCTGTACAGACAGGATCATCCAAAACTAAGTCAACCCATGAAAACTATATACAGACATGTTCAAAGACTTCGCCGACATGTTCAAAGACTTCTCCAACATGACAACATAAAACAAAATGACAAAAAGGCGAAGACGAGTCTCGGGCGTGAGACACAAGGGCTGACTCTTCAAAACCTTTGTTGTTCCATACATACTTTACTGGGGCTGGGTTTGGACTTCTCTTGGCTCACCTACAAACACATGAATGAGCGTGAGCGATAGCCCAGTGAATAATATCAAATAAAAGAGTTATACAAACGGTATGTAGAACAACATGTTTCAAACGGCCTTGGACCCAATTCATATTTCTATTTAACATATATATATACACAATTTAAGTCAAGTGACTATGGTTCCAAACATACTGGCCTTTGGCCCATTTATCTTCCATTTGTCAAACTGGCCTTTGGCCCATTCAGATTTTCATGTCAAACTGGCCTCTGGCCCATTCATTTATTCATATCAAACATTTGTCCGTAATTCAAACTAGCAAACTTATAAGGCTTATAAGGAGATAAGCAATTGGACAAATGACAACTTCAAAATATTGATATTACTCACAGTGATTGGTTGGTTGGTTTGCCCTGGAGCTCGACCCTATACATTCCATGAACACAAAAGGGTCACAAACAACTCGATCCGTTCTAAATTCACATTTTCCTCTTTAGGCTTCATTCTTATCTCTTTAACTCAATTACAATGCTCAATGCATGCCTAAGAGTACTTAGAAGTGAAAGAGAATAGAAAACGAAACACAGGATGTCTTTTCAAAATTTCAGAAAGCAGGGTCCCTGCTCGAGCGTGGACTTCCCCACTTGAGCGGACCCTTGAGGCCTACAAAAGTACTGGATGCATCAAAATTACGCTCGATCGCGAACTCTGGTACTCGAGCGGAAGGCCTCTCTACATGGCTCCCCGCTCGAGCGTAAACTTACCCGCTCGAGCGGAAACCATGTCTGCAGAAAATACTGGGAACACGAATTTCACACTCGAGCGGTGGTTTCCCCGCTCGAGCGGACATCAAAATTCTGGAAAATCCAGAACATGTTCTTGAGCTTCAATTTGATGTTCAAAGGTTCCAAATGCATGATTTTGGCTCAAACTTCACATATACATATTCTAACATGGTATAACCACCAAATTACAACACAATGAAGCTCAATTTCACAATTTAATCACATGCATGTCTCAAATTAACCCAAACTCATCACCAACACATCAAATTCAAACATGCAAAGCTCACACCTCCATGATCTACACTTGCATGTGAGAGATATTCATTATTCTCAATTTAGTTGGTGAAGAGATGATCAAATACATGGATTTCAAACAAGATTCATCATGGATTACACAATTTATGCTTAAACATGGAAATTTATAGCAATTTCCTACATGCATGCCTCTAATGACTTCAAATACAACAAAATCAACTCAATTTCCTCATAATCAATTTAATCCATGTTCTTGACCATTATTCAAACTTGAATTCACAATTTACAACATTAAACTCATGAATTCACTTCCTAGGAGCTTAATTCTTCCAATCTATAGCAAATTCTTGAGTTTGATCCTCCAATTCTTCACAAACTTGAGCCAAACACAATTCTTCCTCTCTCACCCTCTCTAGCCGACCCTCTCTCTACTCCTAGAGTCAAAAATCAGCCAAAATAAACTAAAGAGAGAATTTGAGAGTGTAGTGCCCCATTACAACAAATCCCACTAATTCCAATATAATAATAATAAAGTAATTGGGCACTAATTCATCAATTAAATCAATTAATTCTGATCTGAATCAATTTCCAATTAAATTTCACCGTAGGCTCTAAAAATTACGCTAATCACAATGGCGCAATCAATTTCGAGTTTTGTGGCCGATAAGGCCTTCAATTTAATTTCCAAAGCAGATAATCAAACAGATATTCCTACGATGAGCAGATAGAAATGCAAAACCACATATTTTCACATAATGGCTCACAAAATCATGCTCATATTAAGGACCAATTAACATATTACGAAACAGGGATATCATAGTCTTCCCCCCTTTAGGAAGTTTGGTCCTCCAAACTTATTTTACATTCATCAGGAAACAAATGTGGATAGCGTAGTCGCATTTCCTCCTCTTTTTCCCATGTAGCATCCGTCCCATAATGTTCTTTCCATTCCACTTTCACCATTGGGATGGACTTGCTTTTCAATTGTTTCACTTGCCGATCAACAATTCGTTTCGGCCATTCGGCGTATTCCATATTTTCATCAATAGCTACCTGGTGATAATCAATCACATGAAACGGGTCTCGGAGGTAACCTCTCAACATCGACACATGAAACACGTTATGGATTTGTTCGAATCCCGGTGGCAAAGCAACTCTATAGGCAACTGGGCCAAGCCTTTCCAGAATCTGAAACGTCCCAATGTAACGGGGTGACAACTAGCCCTTCTTTCCAAACCTGACTTGGCCTTTCATCGGAGATACACGGATGAACACATGGTCACCAACCTCATACTCAAGAGGTCTTCTCCGAACATATGCATAATTCTTTTGTCGGTCCTGAGTTGTTTTGAGCCTTTGCCGAATAATCTTGATTTTCTCATAAGTGTCTTGCACAATTTCAGGCCCAAGTAAAGCTCTATCCCCGACTTCTATCCAACAAATAGGTGATCTACACCTTCTACCATACAAAGCCTCGTATGGTGTCATACCGATGCTGGAGTGGAAGCTGTTATTGTATGCAAACTCTATAAGTGGCAAATAGTCTGCCCAACTCCCCTGAAAGTCCAAAGCACACATCCGAAGCATATCTTCCAAAGTCTGTATTGTTCGTTCTGATTGCCCATCGGTCTGTGGGTGGAATGCAGTACTGAATCTTAGTTCTGTCCCCATAGCTTCTTGCAAACTCTTCCACAATCTAGATACAAATTTCGGATCTCTATCCGACACAATAGATACCGGAACTCCGTGTAAACGGACGATCTCATCAACATAAATAGTAGCCAATCTATAAGCATTAAATGTAGTTTTGACAGGCAGAAAATGTGCAGATTTAGTCAGTCTATCAACTACAACCCAAATAGAATCCATACCTCAAGAAGTCCGAGGTAGGCCAACAACGAAATCCATAGTCACATGCTCCCACTTCCATTCAAGAATAGGGAGAGGTTGAAGTAGACCGCCCGGTTTCTGATGTTCAGCTTTGACTTGCTGACATTGAAGACACTTGGACACATATTCTGCAATTTCTTTCTTCATTTTAGGCCACCAATAGGTTTGTTTCAAATCCCGATACATTTTATTATTACCTGGATGCATAGCAAATACGGATCTGTGGGCTTCATCTAAAACCCTCTTCTTTAGTTCTGGGATATCTGGGACACACATTCTGTTCCGAAATCTCAACACTTCATTCTCAATGCCAAACTCTGCTTTCGGACTTGTCTCAAATTCATCAATCACTTTCTTGAGGAATTCATCCTCTTTCTGTTTCTGCTTGATTTCGTCAATGATTGTCGGCTCGGCTGTAATAGCGGCTATCAGTCCGCCCTGTTCACACATTACCACTTCAATTTCAGACTTCTCAAAATCTTGCAAGATTTCTTTCTGTTCAGTAAGCAAACAAGCCATACTTCCCGTTGATTTTCTGCTCAAGGCATCAGCAACTGTGTTAGCTTTCCCGGGGTGATACTGAATATCTAAATCATAATCCTTTATCAGTTCCAGCCATCTCCTCTGTCGCATGTTCAACTCCTTCTGCGTGAAGAAGTATTTCAGACTTTTGTGATCCGTGTAGACTTCACACTTTGCTCCATATAGATAATGCCGCCAAATTTTCAAAGCAAAAATAACTGCGGCCAATTCTAGGTCATGTGTTGGATAGTTCTTCTCGTGTGGCCTCAGCTGTCGGGAGGCGTAAGCAATAACCTTTCCGTTCTGCATTAACACACAACCCAAACCTTTATAAGACGCATCACTGAAAATTACAAAATTCTCCGTACCTGAAGGTAGTGTCAAAATTGGTGCAGTGGTCAATCTTGTTTTCAGTTCATGAAAGGCAGCTTCTCTTTCGTCGTTCCATTCAAATGGTTGCCCTTTTCGTGTCAATTGGGTAAGAGGCACAGCTAATTTCGAAAAGTCCTTCACAAACCTCCTGTAGTACCCAGCTAAGCCCATGAAACTACGGACTTCTGTCACATTGGTTGGTGTAGGCCAACTCACAATCGCCTCTATTTTCTATGGGTCCACTGAAATTCCTTCCTTGTTGATTACATGCCCTAAGAAAACAACTTCATCCAACCAAAACTCACATTTCTTTAGTTTAGCAAATAATTTTCTTTCTCGAAGTATTTGTAGGACAATTCTCAAATGATGTTCATGTTCAAGTCTATCTTTAGAATATATCAGAATGTCATCGATAAAAACCACAACAAATTCGTCAAGGTAGATTTTAAAAATTCGGTTCATTAAGTCCATAAATGCTGCCGAAGCATTAGTCACTCCAAATGGTATAACAAGAAACTCAAAATGTCCATACCTCGTTCTGAATGCGGTTTTCTCAACATCCCCTACCTTAACTTTCAGCTGATGATACCCGGATCTCAAATCAATCTTAGAAAACACTTGTGATCCCTGCAACTGGTCAAATAAGTCATCAATACGGGGTAGGGGATATTTGTTCTTTATTGTTACCTTGTTCAATTCCTGATAATCGATACACAGGCGTAGGGTTCCATCATTCTTTTTCACAAATAATACTGGTGCACCCCAAGGCGAAGTGCTAGGTCGAATAAACCCCTTGTCAAGCAGGTCTTGCAACTGTTCTTTCAATTCTTTCATTTCAGCAGTAGCCATCCCGTAGGGAGTTTTAGAAATGGGCTGGGTGCCTGGCACAGTTTCAATAGTAAACTCTATTTCCCTATCTACCAATTCCCCTGGTAATTCATTTGAAAACACATCTGGAAATTCTCTAACAATAGGGATATCATTCAATTCAACATTCGCAGATTGTTCAGACAACACATAACACAAATAACCCTGACACCCTTTCTTGATCAGTTTACATGCTTTCATTGCAGATATCAAATAAGGTGGGGATACTACCCCATTACCCACAAACACAATTTCCTTATGTTCTGGTGGTTTAAACACAACCCGTTTTGTTATACAATCAATGGTGGCACAATATTTGGTCAACCAATCCATGCCCAAAATTACATCAAAATGTCTAAAATTTAAGGGCAACAAATCCACATATAGGATAGCATCCTCAACACGCATATCACAAAATCGGTATATAGATTCACACAATACAGATTCCCCAAACGGAACAGACACATATAGCAGATATGGCAGTAATTCTAGAGGTCTATTCAGTCTAGATGCAAATGCACATGTCACAAAAGAGTGTGTGGATCCGGAGTCAATTAACACAAAAGCATCCTGATTACATATAGAAATAGTACCTGAGACAACTGCGTTGGCATTCCGTGTATTGCCCGGAACAAGCGCAGAAACTCTCCCTTGTCTCACAGTATCCCTGGTGGTAGCAGGTCTCAAAATATTTCCCGGCTTCGGGATCGATGCAGTTGAGCTAGCAGCTAGCTTCCCACTGTTCTGATTACAATCTCGGGCCATGTGCCCTTGTTTACCACACTTGAAACAGGCCTCTGACACACGGTAACAAACCCCATGGTGCCTTTTGCTACAAATATTGCACATGGGAGATGCGTCTCGGAAAGAATTCAAAGTACTTGAAGAGCTCGTGTTTTGCTTTTTCAGAAATTTCTTCTTTGAAAAGAAGCCTTGTCTTTTATTGCCTTTCCACTCTGTTGGTGGCTTAGCCTGTCTAGCTATGTTAGCCTCTGATATGATGGCCCTGTCTACCACTCCAATGTAAGTCTCCAGCTTCAAGACATTCACTCTTTCTAAAATGTCACTTCGGAGCCCACCTTCAAAGTGTCTCGCCTTCTTATAGTCAGTATCAATTACGTGTGGTGCAAACCTGGCCAATTCGGTGAATTTGGCCTCATACTCAGCTGCGGTCATACTGTCTTGCCTTAGTTCCATGAACTCTGCTACTTTCCTGTCCCGAACACACTGCGGGAAGTACTTGTCATAGAAAATCTCCAAAAATTTCACCCAGTCAGCATCTTTATGATTTTCTTGCATTAACATCCACCATCTTCTTGCCTCGTCTTCTAGCATAAAAGTGGCTAGAAGCACTTTCTGTGTCTCTGAACAGGGGAACACTTCAAACAGTTTCTCAATGCCGAGGACCCATGCTTCGGCTTTCAACAGATCTAATCCCCCGTGGAACTGTGGTGGTTTCATTTTCTTGAACTCTTTAGTGAGTGCTATTATTCGATCATCATTCAAATTATCTGGCACGGGTGGTGCCGAAGGTAGAGGTGGCGGGTGTGGATGCTGCCACTGTTGTTGCCACTTCTGTTGCTGTCTCAAAGTTTCTGCCATTTGCTGTATCAGTCTTTCCATTCTGTCTATTCTGGCAGTAGAGGATTCCTCTATTTCATCACTTCTTGTTTTCACCATCTAATTAAACTTGCATGATTTTTCACACAAAAGATTCACAAGTATGCATATACTAAAGAGCATACATATTCAGATAATTTGCAATGCAAGCAAATCACAACTTATAACACATAATTGTTCATATCAAAACATTTAAGCATATACTCGATGCTTCCAAATTCATACTTATCACATGAATGCATCCTAGATCTTTTCTAGACACTTATTGCTCTTTTGGACAAGTGTGTGAGCTATTAACTCGTGCTCTGATACCACTCTGTCATGACCCGCCCCCGCCCCCGTGGGTTAAGGACATAACCGGCCAGTAATCATGAGATTACCTACGGCCTCAAACCAAACCAAACATATTTTAACAGAGTTAACGGGGGCCAAACGAAAGCAATTTAAAACTTTGTCCATAGAGCTGTGCTTACATGGCACATCATAACAAACCATACATATGTATATTAATAACTCACAACAGAAGTACAGTACCATAAAGTTCTGTATAGACAGGATCATCCAAAACTAAGTCAACCCATGAAAACTATATACAGACATGTTCAAAGACTTCGCCAACATGACAACATAAAACAAAATGACAAAAAGGCGAAGACGAGTCTCGGGCGTGAGACACAAGGGCTGACTCTTCAAAACCTTTGTTGTTCCACACATACCTCACTGGGGTTGGGTTTGGACTTCTCTTGGTTCACCTACAAATACATGAATGAGCGTGAGCGATAGCCCAGTGAATAATATCAAATAAAAGAGTTATACAAACGGTACGTAGAACAACATGCTTCAAACGGCCTTGGGCCCAATTCATATTTCTATTTAACATATATATATACACAATTTAAGTCAAGTGACTATGGTTCCAAACATACTGGCATTTGGCCCATTTATCTTCCATTTGTCAAACTGGCCTTTGGTCCATTCAAATTTTCATGTCAAACTGGCCTTTGGCCCATTCAATTTTCATGTCAAACTGGCCTCTAGCCCATTCATTGATGTCAAACTGGCCTCTGGCCCATTCATTAATTCATATCAAACATTTGTTCGTAATTCAAACTAGCAAACTTATAAGGCTTATAAGGAGATAAGCAATTGGACAAATGACAACTTCAAAATATTGATATTACTCACAGTGATCGGTTGGTTGGTTTGCCCTGGAGCTCGACCCTACACATTCCATGAACACAAAAGGGTCACAAACAATTCGATCCGTTCTAAATTCACATTTTCCTCTTTAGGCTTCATTCTTATCTCTTTAACTCAATTACAATGCTCAATGCATGCCTAAGAGTAGTTAGAAGTGAAAGAACAGAAAACGAAACACAGGATGTCTTTTCAAAATTTCAGAAAATAGGGTCCCCACTCGAGCGGACCCTTGAGGCTTGCAAAAGTACTGGATGCATCAAAATTACGCTCGATCGCAAACTCTGGCGCTCGAGCGGAAGGCCTCTCTACATGGCTCCCGCTTGAGCGTAAACTTACCAGCTCGAGCGGAAACCATGTTTGCAGAAAATATTGGGAACACGAATTTCATGCTCGAGCGGTGGTTTCCCCGCTCGAGCGGACATCAAAATTCTGGAAAATCCAGAATATGTTCTTGAGCTTCAATTTGATGTTCTAAGGTTCCAAATGCATGATTTTGGCTCAAACTTCACATATACATATTTTAACATGATATAAACACCAAATTACAACACAATGAAGCTCAATTTCACAATTTAATCACATGCATGCCTCAAATTAACCCAAACTCATCACCAACACATCAAATTCAAACATGCAAAGCTCACACCTCCATGATCTACACTTGCATGTGAGAGATATTCATTATTCTCAATTTACTTGGTGAAGAGATGATCAAATACATGGATTTCAAACAAGATTTATCATGGATTACACAATTTATGCTTAAACATGGAAATTTATAGCAATTTCCTACATGCATGCCTCTAATGACTTCAAATACAACAAAATCAACTCAATTTCCTCATAATCAATTTAATCCATATTCTTAACCATTATTCAAACTTGAATTCACAATTTACAACATTAAACTCATGAATTCACTTACCTAGGAGCTTAATTCTTCCAATCTATAGCAAATTCTTGAGTTTGATCCTCCAATTCTTCACAAACTTGAGCCAAACACAATTCTTCTTCTCTCACCCTCTCTAGCCGACCCTCTCTCTACTCTTAGAGTCAAAAATCAGCCAAAAGAAACTAAAGAGGAATTTGAGGGTGTAGTGCCCATTACAACAAATCCCACTAATTTCAATATAATAATAAAGTAATTGGGCACTAATTCATCAATTAAATCAATTAATTCTGATCTGAATCAATTTCCAATTAAATTTCACCGTAGGCTCTAAAAATTACGCTAATCACAATGGCGTAATCAATTTCGGGTTCTGTGGCCGATAAGGCTTTCAATTTAATTTCCAAAGCAGATAATCAAACAGATATTCCTACGGTGAACAGATCGAAATTCAAAACCACATATTTTCACATAATGGCTCAAAAAATCATATTAAACACATAATCATGCTCATATTAAGGACCAATTAACATATTACGAAACAGGGATATCACAAAATTACTCACTAAATTCACAATAAATTCTCAGTAAATTACTCATTAAATTCCCAGTAAATTCTCAATAAATTACTCAGTAAATTCCTAGTAAATTATTTATTAAATTCTCCGAAAATTACTCAGAAAATTCCTACTAAATTACTTAGTAAATTCGCATTAAATTCTCAGTAAATTGTTGAGTAAATTCCCAGTAAATGTTCAGTAAATTACTCAGAAATTTCGCAATAAATTCTCAGTAAATTCTCTGTAAATTACTAAGTAAATTATTCAGTAAATGCCCAATAAATTACTCAGCAAATTCTCAGTAAATTACTCAGTAAATTCTCAGTAAATTACATAATAAATTTCCAGTAAATTGTCAGTAAATTACTTAGTAAATTCCTAATAAATTGTCAGTAAATTACTTAGTAATTCCCAGTAAATTCCCATTACATTCTCGGTAAATTTCCAATAAATTCAAAGTAAATTACTCAGTAAATTGCCTGTAAATTCTCAGTAAACTACTCAGCAAATTACCAATAAATTTTCAGTAAATTCCCAGTAAATTCTCAATAAATTCTCTGTAAATTCCCAGTAAATTTTCAGTAAATTTCCAGTTAATTCCCAGTAAATTACTCTTTAAATTTCAAGTAAATTCTCAGAAAATTACTCAGCAAATTCTAAGTAAAATCTCAGTAAATTACGAAATAAATTCTCAATAAATTACTCAATAAATTCCCAATAAATTCTAAATAAATTACTCAGTAAATTCTCATTAAATTCTCAGAAAATTACTTTGTAAATTGCCAGTAAATTATCCGTAAATTACTCAGTTAATTCTCAATAAACTACCGAGAAAATTCGCAGTCAATTCTCAGTAAATTCCCTGTAAATTACTCAGCAAATTCCCAGTAAATTCACAGTAAATTCTTAGTAAATTCTCAGTAAACTACTCAGTAAATTCTAAGTAAATTCCCAGTAAATTACTCTATAAATTTGCAGAAAATTCTCAGTAAATTCCCAATAATTTCTCAGTAACTTCTCAGTAAATTCTCAGAAAATTACTCAGTAAATTTCCTGTAAATTCTAAGTAAATTCCCAATAAATTCTAAGTAACTTACATAGTCAATTCCTAGTAAATTCTCAGCAAATTGCTCAGTAACTTCCCAATAAATTCTCAGTAAATTATTCAGTAAATTCCCAGTAACTTCTCGGTAAATTTCTCTGAAAATTCCCAATAAATTCTTAGTAAATTACTTAGTAAATTCCCAGTAAATACTCAGTAAATTCCCTATAAATTGTCAGTAAATTCCCAGTCAATTACTTAGTAAATTCACAGTAACTTCTCAATAAATTACTCAGTAAATTCCCAGTAAATTCTCAATAAATTACTCAGTAAATTCCCATTAACTTCTCAGTAAATTACTCAGAAAATTCCCACTAAATTCTAAGTAAATTACTCATTAAATTCCTAGTAAATTATTCAGTAAATTCTTTGTAAATTATCAGTAAATTCCTAATAAATTATCAGTAAATTCTCACTAAATTCTCAATAAATTACTGAGTAAATTCCCAGTAAATTATCAGTAAATCACTCAGTAAATTGCCGATAACTTCTTAGTAAATTACTCTGTAAATTCCTAATAAATTACTGAGTAAATTCCCAATAAATTCTCAGTAAATTACTCAGTAAATTTCTAATAAATTCTCAGTATGTTGTTTGGGGTATCCTAAATAAGTGCACTTTTTTATCTTTTTAGACTAAAAAGTTGAAAAAAAAAATATGAATGTTTGGGTTAACTTTTTGACTTTTTATAAAAAAATGTGTATTAAAAAATTGTATAAAGAAGTATGTAGGAGAATATTAGAGTTATGTGTTGTACAGCCGTACAAAATGCACAGCCGAATTGATGTAAGAAATTATTGGCTACGTTTCGGGCATTGCACTGAACGGTTTGTTCGGCCCGTGGAGGCCATCACGGGTCCCATTTTGATAATCTGAACCGTTCAATGTGTAGAACTCGTCAGTACTATATGCTTGTAAAAAATCACGTTGATCAGATGTCGACAACTATCTGATCAGATTTGTTATTTTTTCAATCGTTAATTATAACACCATCTATTTTTTATACAAAACTGATTTGATCATGTAGTTATCAATATCCGATCAATGTGATTTTTTACAGACATATAGTACTCGACGAGTTCTACACATTGAACGGTTCAGATTATCAAAACGGGACCTACGATGGGGCCCCACGGGCCGAACAACTGTGTGTGAAAATTGAACCCAAACTGTGAAATTTTTCTTAGCAAACGCTGCACAGCACTGAGAAGACATGATTGCTGAGTTGTATGATGTGTGGAAAATTAATTTTGTAATATTTTTTTTGGTGAATAGTGATGACTTTTTAATTTTTTGAGTAACTTTTTAGCTTTTTGACTTTTTGGGAAGATGCCAAATTTACTCAGTAAATTCTCAGTAAATTCCCATCAAGTTCTCAGTAAATTGCTCAGTAGATTGTAAGTAAATTCTTAGTAAATTACTCAATGAACTCCCAGTAAATTCTCAGTAAATTACTCAGTAAATTCGCAGTAAATGCCCATTAAATTCTCAGTAAGTTCCCAGTAAATTACTAAGTATACTCCTAATAAATTCTCAGTAAATTACCCAGTAAATTCCCAGTAAATTCTCAGTAAATTCCTTGCCAATTCTCAGTAAATTCACAGTAAATTAAATAGAAAATTCCCAGTAAATTCAAAGTAAATTACTCACTAAATTCCCTGTAAATTCTCAGTAAATTACTCAGTCAATTCCTTGAAAATTCTCAGTAAATTACTTAGTAAATTACTCTGTAAATTCTCAGTAAATTCTCAATAAATTATTTTGTAAATTCACAATAAATTACTTAGTAAATTCCCAATTAATTCTAAAAAAATTACTCAGTAAATTTCCCGTAAATTCTTAGTAAATTACTCTATAAATTTCCAATAAATTCGTAGTAAATTAACCAGTAAACTCTTAGTAAGTTACTCTGTAAATTCCCAGCAAATAACTGAGTAAATTCCCTGTCAATTACTCATTAAATTCTTAGAAAATTACTCAGTAAATTACCAGTAAATTCTAAGTAAATTACCTAGTAAATTGTCAGTAAATTACCAATAAATTCTCAGTAAATTAATCAGTAAATTGTCAGTAAATTACTCTGAAAATTCCTTGTAAATTCTCAGTAAATTACTCAGTAAATTCCAAGTAAATTCCTCAGTAAATTCTCAGTAAATTACTCAGTAAATTCCTAGAAAATGCTCAGTAAATTACTAATTAAATTCCCTGTAAATTTTCTGTAAATTACTTAGTAAATTACTAGTAAATTTCTAGTAAATTCTCAATAAATTACTTTGTAAATTGCCAGAAAATTCTCCGTAAATTCCCAGTAAATTACTCACTAAATTCTGATTAAATTCTCAGTAAATTACTCAGTAACTTCCAGTAAATTCTAGGTAAATTATTAGTAAATTACTTAGTAAATTCCTAGTAAATTCTCAGTAAATTACTGAGAAAATTCCCAGTAAATTGTCAGTAAATTACTTAGTAAATTCTCTGTAAATTCTCCGTAAATTACTCAGTAAATTGTTAGTAAATTTCTCAGAAAATTCACAGTAAATTCTCAGCAAATTACTCAGTAAATTCCCAGTAAATTGTCAGTAAATTACTTAGTAAATTCCTTGTAAATTCTCATTAAATAACTCAGTAAATTTCTAGTAAATTCCTAGAAAATTACATCGTAAATTCCCAGTAAATTCTCAGTAAATTACTCAGTAAATTCCCAATATAATCTCAATAAATTACTCAGTAAATTACCCGTAAATTCATAGTAAATTACTCAGCAAATTCCCAGTAAATTACTCAGTAAATTCTCAATAAATAACTGAGTAAATTCCCTGTAAATTCTCAGTAATTTACTCTGTAAATTTCCAGCAAATTCTCCGTAAATTACGTGTCAGTTACTCATTAAATTCTCAGTAAATTATTCTGCAAAATCCCAGAAAATTCCAAGAAAATTCCAAAAAAATTCCCAGTAAATCACTTAGTAAATTACCAGCAAATTCTTAGTAAATTACTAAGTAAATTGAAAGTAAATTACTTAGTAAATTCTCAATAAATTACACACTAAATTCACAATAAATTCTCAGTAAATTACTCATTAAATTTCCAGTAAATTCTCAGTAAATTACTCAGTAAATTCCTAGTAAATTACTTATTAAATTCTCCAAAAATTACTCAGAAAATTCCTACTAAATTACTTAGTAAATTCGCATTAAATTCTCAGTAAATTTCAACTAAATTCTCAGTAAATTGTTGAGTAAATTCCCAGTAAATGATCAGTAAATTACTTAGAAATTTCACAGTAAATTCTCAGTAAATTTCCAGTAAATTCTCAGTAATTACTCTATAAATTCGCAATAAATTGACAGTAAATTATTCAGTAAATGCCCAATAAATTACTCAGAAAATTCTCAGTAAATTACTTAGTAAATTTTTGGTAAATTACTCAGTAAATTTTCAGTAAATTCTCTGTAAATTACTCAGTAAATTCTCAATAAATTGTCAGTAAATTACTTAGTAATTCCCAGTAAATTCCAATTAAATTCTCGATAAATTTTCAATAAATTCAAAGTAAATTACTCAATAAATTGCCTGTAAATTCTAAGTAAACTACTCAGCAAATTACCAATAAATTTTCAATAAATTCCCAGTAAATTCTCAATAAATTCTCAGTAAATTCTCAATAAATTACTCAGTAAATTCAGTAAATTAATCTATAAATTTCCAGTAAATTTTCAGTAAATTACTTAGTAAATTTCTAGTTAATTCTCAGTAAATTACTCTTTAAATTTCAAGTAAATTCTCAGAAAATTACTCAGTAAATTCTGAGTAAAATCTCAGTAAATTACTAAGTAAATTCTTAGTAAATTACTCAATAAATTTCCAGTAAATTCTAAGTAAATTACTCAGTAAATTCCCATTAAATTCTCAGAAAATTACTCTGTAAATTGCCAGTAAATTATCCATAAATTACTCAGTAAATTCTCAGTAAACTGCCGAGTAAATTCGCAGTCAATTCTCAGTAAATTCCCTGTAAATTACTCAGCAAATTCCCAGCAAATTCACAGTAAATTCTTAGTAAATTCGCAGTAAACTATTTAGTAAATTCTCAGTAAATTACTCTGTAAATTCGCAGAAAATTTTCAGTAAATTCCCAGTAAATTCTCAGTAAATTACTCAATAACTTCCCAGTAAATTCTCAGAAAATTACTCAGTAAATTTCTTGTAAATTCTCAGTAAATTCCCAATAAATTCTCAGTAAATTACATAGTCAATTCCCAGTGAATTCTCAGCAAATTGCTCAGTAACTTCCCAATAAATTCTCGGTAAATTATTCAGTAAATTCCCAGTAACTTCTCAGTAAATTTCTCAGAAAATGCCCAGTAAATTCTTAGTAAATTACTTAGTAAATACTCAATAAATTCCCTATAAATTGTCAGTAAATTCCCAGTCAATTACTCAGTAAATTCGCAGTAAATTCTCAGTAAATTACTTAGTAAATTCCCATTAAATTACTGAGTAAATTCCTAATAAATTCTCAATAATTACTCAGTAAATTCCCATTAACTTCTCAGTAAATTACTTAGAAAATTCCCACTAAATTCTAAGTAAATTACTCATTAAATTCCCAGTAAATTACTTAGTAAATTCCCTGTAAATTGTCAGTAAATTCTCAGTAAATTTCCAATAAATTATCAGTAAATTCCCACTAAATTCTCAGTAAATTACTGAGTAAATGTCCAGTAAATTATTAGTAAATCATTCAGTAAATTGCCGGTAACTTCTCAGTAAATTACTCTGTAAATTCTTAGTAAATTACTGAGTAAATTCCCAATAAATTCTCAGAAAATTATTCAGTAAATTTCTAATAAATTGTCAGTATGTTGTTTGGGGTGTCCTAAATGAGTGCACTTTTTATCTTTTTGGACTAAAAAGTTGTGGAAAAAAATATGAATGTTTGGGTTAACTGTTTGACTTTTTATGAAAAAATGTGTATTAAAAAATTGTATAAAGAAGTGTGTAGGAGAAGATTAGAGTTGTGTGTTGTACAGCCGTACAAAATGCACAGCCGAATTAATTTAAGAAATTATTGGCTACGTTTCGGGCATTGCACTGGACGGTTTTGTTCGGCCCGTGGAGGCCATCACGGGTCCCATTTTGATAATCTGAATCGTTTAATGTGTAGAACTCGTCGAGTACTATATGCTTGTAAAAAATCACGTTGATCGAATGTCGACAGCTATCTGATCAGATTTGTTTTTTTTTCAATCGTTAATTATAACACCATCAATTTTTTATACAAAACTGATTTGATCATGTAGTTATCAATATCCGATCAATGTGATTTTTTACAGACATATAGTACTCGACGAGTTCTACACATTGAACGGTTCAGATTATCAAAACGGGACCTGCGATGGGCCCCCACGGGCCGAACAACAGTGTGTGAAAATTGAACCCAAACTGTGAAATTTTTCTTAGCAAACGCTGCACAACACTGAGAAGACATGATTGCTGAGTTGTATGATGTGTGAAAAATTAATTTTTTAATATTTTTTTTGGTGAATAGTGATAAAGGGTTTGCATGCACGATATCCGAGATCTTTAACGAAACAATACATAATCATAGCTTGTAACAAAACATGGGATGAATCAAGTTTATCTAACAAATCTTTCAAGCTTCATCAATCAAAGTCTTTCAAGGCTTTCAAGTTTCAAGGGATGACATTAACAAAGGTGCTACAAGGCTTAGAGTCCTCTAGCACGTAAGGACTTTCAAAGGTTGTGCTACAAATGCTTATAGTCCCCTAGCACGTACGAACTTTCAAAGGTTGTGCTATAAATGCTTATAGTCCCCTAGCACGTACGGACTTTCAAAGGTTGTGCTACAAATGCTTATAGTCCCGTAACACGTACGGACTTTCAAAGATTGTTATCAAAACCAAAG
This sequence comes from Camellia japonica, assembly GCA_030407325.1. Taxonomy (NCBI): domain Eukaryota; kingdom Viridiplantae; phylum Streptophyta; class Magnoliopsida; order Ericales; family Theaceae; genus Camellia; species Camellia japonica. Next base: position 3,864,630 of record JAPPVO010000013.1, read on the forward strand.
CTAATACTTGATACACCAAAATAGGGACAGTCATTCATGCTTAACAAATACTTTTCCAAAACAAGCAAGGCAAAGCTTTATCAAAACTTTATAACATAATTTTATTAAAAATACCACTCACATAGTTCTTCAAACGTCGGGGTTACAAGCAAGAGTCCAAGTCCTACAAACACATGGCAAAGTCTATTGAATGCACTTTCAAACAAGCTTTATAAGGATGCAAATGATCTCGGCATTCCTTCAAAACTAAGTCGGACCCAAAACAAAACACTGTTTCTCGCCTCGGGAAAACATAATGGGCACCAACCAGGTCTTGGCCGAGGTCCCACACCTCCTTGCCGAGGTGTGGTCCTGATGGCCACCTTCAAGGAAATGAAGTCGGGAGAATCTGGGTTTCCCTCTGCTGAAGAACATGAAGAACATGAAAAATATGAATGCTCAATCACAACTTGTTATTACAAAAATCTTGGACTTCATGAGATGAGTTCGAAAACATGGACCTGGGTACCCATACTTGAAGATCTTATGAAAACAAACACAAAAACATGAATCTTAATGCAAACTTTTGGATCAAACGAGGCTTTTTCTTCAAGAACACATGAATGCCACTTTTTCTTCCTAAACCCAACTTTAAATAGATGCATGGCTTGCAAATTAGGTCTGATCATGCAATGCAGCTAGATGATCAATAAGAACAACAAGAGTAGATTAAGATTCTAACCTCAAAACTCGAATCTAACGGTTCAAGCATCCAAAGATCAAGCTTGGAAATCTACTCCCTCTCTAGGAACTCCTCCTCCCTCTTCTAGAGCTTCTCTCTCCTCAAGAACAAAGAAATATAACAAATGATACATTTCTCTCTCTCTACCGGTTGATTTAACACTCAGCTCGGACACGTGGCACTACCGGGTTGGTTCTCCTCAAAAAGGTGACTGAGTGAAAAGACAAGACTTATGACAAAGTGTATTCAACAAGCAGGATGTCATAGGCACTCCGGTAGGTAATGATCTCGACTAAGAACAAGGCATCGGCAAGTAAGGGAACAATGATCTCGGCTAGGAAGGACAACACTTGGCCTAGCTGTGCCACACCTCAGTCTAGGTCGCACCAATCTAGGAACAAGATCACTCAGGCGCAAAGGTAACATCTCGACCTAGATAATAAACATCTCGGCCTTGGTGATATACACCTCGGCCTAGATAATGACATCTCGGCCAACATGTTAGGGCAGAGGTGGAGGTCAACCAGAAAAGGGTTCTAAGATAGTTCTAGGCTTAAGGTGACCTCGGCTTGGATTAACCTAGGCTAAACACACACCAAACAAGGAACAAAGCATGCAAGTAACACTTATGCAAGACAAATCAAGGTTTGCAAATGTAACATATCAAGACAAGATCATGTAATATATGCAAGCATGACTAGAGTAAAGTGAGGGTTGTTACATCCTACCCTCCTTAAAGAAGTTTGGTCTCCAAACTTGAGTTACCTTAACCCGAAAACAATTCTGGATATTGGACCTTCATTTCTTCTTCCATTTCCCATGTAGCATCCTTGCCGTAATGCTCATTCCATTCAATTTTCACCATTGATATCGATTTGTTCCTCAACCGTTCACTTGCCTATCAAGAATCCGTATCGGCCTCTCCTCATAACCTAAATCTTCGTTAATCCCAATCCCGAAATGGTCAATCACATGCAGGGGATCCCGAATATACTTCCTCAACATCGAAATATGGAACACATTGTGAACTTGACTTAGTTCTGGTAGTAAAGCAAGTCTATAGGTAGCTGAGTTAACCTTCTCAAGAATTTCAAACGGCCCGATGTAACGAGGTGCTAACTTACCTTTCTTCCCAAATCTGGAAACTCCTTTCATTGGTGAAACCTTCAGGAATACATGATCCCCAACTTCAAATTCCAACTCTCTTCTTCTCTGATCGGCATAACTCTTCTGCCGACTCTGAGCAGTTTTGATCCTTTGTCGAATGAGCTTAATCTTCTCGGTTGTAACTTGAACTAGCTCAGGACCAATCAAAGCTTTATCTCCTACTTCAGTCCAACATATCGGCGATCTGCACTTCCTTCCATATAAAGCTTCGTACGGCGCCATGCCAATGCTAGCTTGATAACTGTTGTTGTAAGCGAATTCTACTAACGGTAGATGTACTCCCGAACTTCCCTTGAAATCTAACACACATAGTCGGAGCATATCTTCGAGTGTCTGAATCGTTCTTTCTGTTTGTCCATCGGTCTGAGGGTGAAAAGTTGTGCCAAACTTTAACTCGGTTCCCAAGGCTTTTTGTAAACTCTACCAAAATCTAGAAACAAACTTCGGATCTCGGTCTGACACAATGGACATCGGCACTCCATGAAGTCTTACAATCTCATTCATATACAGTACAGCAAGTCGGTCAGCATTGAATGTAGTCTAAACAGGCAAGAAGTGTGCTGACTTGGTCAATCTGTCGACAATAACCCAAATCGAGTCCATACCCTTCTGCATCCTCGGCAAACTAACCACAAAATCCATGGAGATGTGTTCCCATTTCCACTCAAGAATTGGCAAAGGTTGAAGAAATCCTGCTGGTCTTTGATGCTCTGCTTTCACTTGTTGGCAATATAGACACTAAGATACGAACTCGACTATCTCTCTTTTCATATTCGGCCACCAAAAAGTCTGTTTCAAATCTTGGTACATCTTGGTACTCCCTGGATGAACGGCAAACTTGGAACCATGGGCTTTCTGCAAAATCTTATTTTTCAACTCTGGGACATCGGCCACGCACAATCTTCCTTCAAACTTGAGTACCTGATTTTCAATGGTATACCCTGACCTCGGCTTAGTGATAATCTCATCAATTACTTTCCTGAAGAATCTGTCTTCCATCTGCCTGGTCCTTATTTCCTCAATGATGGTCGGCTCCACTGAAATCGTTGACAAACATGCTGAATTCCCAACTAACTTCCTGCTCAACGCGTCGGCCACCGAGTTTGCTTTACCTGGATGATAAAGAATCTGCATGTCGTAATCTTTTAGTAATTCAAGCCATCTTCTCTGCCTCATAATTAGTTCCTTCTGGGTGAACAAGTACTTCAAACTCTTGTGATCTGTGAAAATTTGGCAAGAAGCTCCATACAAGTAATGACGCCAAATCTTCAAAGCAAACACCACGGCTGCTAGCTCTAGATCATGGGTAGAATAGTTCTTTTCATGAGGTTTCAATTGACGAGATGCATATGCTATGACTTTACCTCCTTGCATTAATACACAACCCAAACCCTTATGTGAAGCATCACTGTAAATCTGAAATTCCTCATTACCTGATGGAAATACAAGAACTGGTGTTGTAACTAACCTCGTCTTCAACTCCTGGAAGGCTGATTCTCTATCCTCGGTCCATTCGTACGCCACTCTCTTCTGAGTTAGTTGTGTTAATGGTACTGCAATCCTTGAGAAGTCTTTCACAAACTTTCTGTAATAACCTACCAAACCCAGAAAACTACGAACCTCGAACACATTAGTCGGTGTCGGCCAATTCACAACGACTTCGATCTTACTTGGATCAACAGAGATACCTTCTTCAGTAATCACGTGGCCCAAAAATGAGATACTGGCAAGCCAAAATTCACACTTGCTAAGCTTGGCATATAATTTCCTACCCCTCAGGGTTTGTAAGGCTAGTCTCAAATGCTTCTCATGTTCATCACCACTCTTGGAATAGATCGGTATGTCGTCGATGAAAACAACCACGAACTCGTCTAGGTACGGTTTAAAGATTCTGTTCATCAAATCCATGAATGCTGCAGGAGCATTGGTCACTTCGAAAGGCATCACCAAAAATTCATAGTGGCCATATCTTGTCCGAAAAGCAGTCTTCTCAACATCCTCGGCCTTAACTTTCAGCTGATGGTAGTGTAGTGACCCTCACACTGCCCTAATTGTACTCGTATGCATTTTATATGATTTTGCTCTGTTGAGCTTGCATTTTAAATCTTGACTTGTCTTGCCTAAGTGTTACTTGAATGCTATGTCCTTTATTGGTGTGTTTGTGTTCAGCCGAGATCATCTTGAGCCTAGGTCACTCCTTTGATACTCTTACACTTAGGACCATCTTGGGATCTCTCTGGTTGACCTACACCCGCACCCTGACATATTGGCCGAGATGTCATTATCTAGGCTGAGGTGTTCATCACCAAGGCCGAGATGTGTACTATCTGGGCCGAGATGTTACCCTTGAACCCTAGTGATCTTGCCCTAGACTGGTACGACCTAGACCGAGGTGTGGCACACCTAGGCCGAGGTGTGGCACAGCTGGGCCAAGTGTTGACCTTTCTAGCCGAGGTCATTGTCCCTTTGTTTGCCGAAGTCTTGTTATTAGCCGATGTCATTGCTCGCTGGAATCCCATACCACCTAGCTTGTTGAACACACTTTGTCATAGTCTTGTCTTTTCAATCAGTCACCTTTTCAGGTAGAGCCAACCACCCGTTGCCACGTGTCCGGACTGAGTGTTAAGTCAGCCGGCAAGCCTAGAATGTATCATTTTGTATCACATCTTTGTTCTTGAGGAGAGAGAAGCTCTAGAAGTAGAAGGAGGAGTTTTAGAGTGAGAGAGTGGATAGCAAGCTTGATTCTTGGGGTTCAAACCGTTAGATTCGAGTTTTGAGGTTAGAATCTTGATCTACTTTTATCATTCTTATTGATCACCTAACTGCATTGTATGATTGGATCGGTTGTGCATATCAGGTATTGATTTAAAGTTGGTTTTAGAAAGAGAAAATGATGTTCATATGTTCTTGAAGAAAACTCTTGTTTTGATCCGAAGGTTTACATCGAAAATCATGTTTTTGTGTTTGTTCTTGTAAGATCTTCTAGTATGGGTATCCAAGTCCATGTTTTCAAACTCATAGCATCAAATCTCAGATTTTATGATGATAAGTTATGATCCTTGCATTCATGTTCTTCATGTTCATGTTCTTTATGTTCTTGAGCAGAGGGAAACCCAGGTTTTTCCCGACTTCATTTTCCTTGAATGTGGCCCACGGGACCTCACCTCGGCGAGGAGGTGTGGAACCTCGGCCAAGACTTGGTTGGTACCCAGCATGTTTTCCCGAGACAAGAAACAGTGTTTGTTTTAATTTGACTTGACCTTGGTGCATGCCGAGATCATCTGTATGCTTGTGAAGCTTGTTTAAAAGTGCATTCAATAGACTTGCCATGTGTTTGTAGGACTTGGACTCGCTTTGACCCCGACGTTCGAAGAGCTATGTGAGTGGTGTTTTTAATAAATGCTATATTACGATGTTTTGATAAAAGCCTTGTTTTGCCTTGTTTAGAAAGTATTTGTAAACATGAATGGTTATTCCTATTTTGTATATCAAGTATTATATCTTGCTTCGATGACACTCTTGGAAGTCCGTATGTGCTAGGGGACTATAAGCATTTGTAGCACAAAGTTTGGAAGTCCGTATGTGCTAGGGGACTATAAGCACTTGTAGCACAAAGTTTGGAAGTCCGTACGTGCTAAGGGACTATAAGCACTTGTAGCACAAAGTTTGGAAGTCCGTACGTGCTAAGGGACTATAAGCATTTGTAGCACAAGTCCTTAGTGTCCGGGGACTATAATGCAACGACACCATTGTCTTGAGATCTCTCTTGTCTTGTCTTGCCTTGCCACTGACGGTTTTACCGCGTGGGATTATTTGTCCGGAATGTCATCCCTTGCATTATATTGATGTTAATAAGCATCCCTCGAAGCCTTGAAGTTTTGGCAGATGAACTTGATTTACTCCATGTATTGTTTTGTTAAAAGATCTCGGATATCATTCATGTAAACCCTTTATTACTTATGCCATTCACTGAGTATCCAAGCTCACCCTCTCTATATATATGTAGGTGTAGACGCGCCCGTGGGCTTCACTCTACAGTTCGGACTCCCTTTTGTGTCGCGGTTCTAAATTTGAACCAAAGAGTCCAACTCTGGCAAATCGTTTTGAAGAAAAATAGATTTTTGAAAAAGTAGTGCCAAACATGGACTGCTTTGCCAGATTACAGAGTCGCCACCTAAATATTTTTTAATGGGGGAATTTAGGAAACCCTGACTCGGTGCCGAAGGCCACGTGTCCGTCATCACCAAAGTGATCTTGGCTCGGGAGCTTGGGTACGATCGGGGAAGGTCAGCTATGAGCACCCCCTTTCGCCCGGTCCGAAGACCGGCCTCTACTAACCGTGATATCCAATTTTGAAAACTTCATGCGTTCTTATTCCGGTTATTAGCCTAGAATTACTATGTTGTGCGCACAGCAAACAAGTATAGACTAGATTGCCTAATTTGGAAACAAACATTGCATATCCGTTTATTTTGAAAATGCTTTGGAATTTGCTACTCGCGAGTAGGCTAAAACACGGATTTCAATGAGTTTTCCCAACTTACGCAATCCAACCTCCACCCACAGGAATTTAAACAGTTTATCTTACATAAGCACTTAGCCGCATGGCAAGCATACTGTCATGGCAATATTCACACGCATGTGGTATGCTAAAGCGTAAATACTTACATCGTACTCCGTGCCAAAACAGTAAACTAGTTAGCAAACATGCATGTCCCTAGCTCATGTTAAGATGACTAATGCGACGCATACAGAGTGCAATTAGACAGGCTCGGCTATCCTAAACATGGCATGTGAAATGCACGAGTAACACGTATTCAAGTTAGATTTGAAATACAATGCAGTTTGTATGATGTACCGAGCCCGGTGCATGTAAACAAATGCATGAATGCACGCATGCATTGCATAAGGTATGCTAATTTAGATGTGCCCTAATCTACCATCATAAGCAGGTAAATAAAAGGGAAGAAAGAAGTGGGGGTTGGAAGACATACACACACTCACCCACACTTATTACACTTGCGCCCTCACTCGGAGGGACCGAATAAATAAACAATACAGACCCGAAAGAAATAAACGAATAAATTAATTATTACAAAATTCTAAATATTGAAATCAAAGCAAATAAATAAATGCAAAGGGGCCTCAGCCCTGCCTTGGGATGTGCGAACGATGCGTGCTCGATCCGACTTGCCCGGAAAACCCGCGTCATGGCACTGTTGCTTCTGCTTTTACTGTCCTGCCTCTCTAAAAATTCCCAAAGATTCAGGACACCTTCTAAATGATCTGTAGTACCACACCGGCCGGGGGGAGTGGTCATCGGCTGCTGCAATTGACCATCGGCTGCTTGTGGTGTTTATCGGCACAAATACAGTGCCGGTCGGCACTATACACTGCCGGTCGGCACAAAGTTCCTGCAGAGGACAGTTTTTTTGACAGCAGCAGCAGACAGCAATGCAAGGCATGGTTTTTGGGCATATGTCAGCATGTCCAATACCTCCTATCATATTTAGGGACTCAAGGAGGCATGGCTCTTGGTTCTAGGGCTATCAATTATGCATTTGATGCATGATAGCCTAAGGAACCAAGATTGCTATTTCAATGTAAATATGCATGCAACACAAAATGATACCAAAACTTTATCATGTATGGATCAAAGGTCTTGGAGACAAAGGGGATTAGCTCATTTCATCACTTTGAGTATGAAATGGACTAATCCGCCTTGTGTTCGATATTACGTCCGATCGAACACTTGACACATGCAATGCAAACACATGTCATGCTTATCTTGCCATTTTACTTGGTCAATTTTATTTACTCATTTTAGCATTACCAATTCATCCTTTAATTGATTAAGTCCAAGTGAGAGTCCTCTAATAGGAAAGAGGGCCTAAGCCTCAAGTGTCTTGAGCATGAAGGAGACCCCATGCCGTTGGCTAGTAGAAACCCTCAAGAGGATTAAAGCCATTAAGCATGAACGTCTCAACTTCGTGCTCAAACCGACAAGAGGCTCAAGGCTACTTTCTAAGCAATGAAAATGAAACATGTAAGGAAGTGGCATGAATGGCATGAAGTATGTTATGAAATTGTGTGCAAGACATTACTACAACATGCAAATGGTTCAAGCACTCATGCTCCAATGGACTAATCAACTAGGCATGCAAGAGTATTATACCATAACCACATGAGGCAAGCCTTAAACGACAAAATCAACCCAAAACAGAAATATGCAGCCTTAAAACAATGTTTCTACATGCCCAAACCCTGCTGGAAATGCCATGAAACATGCACCAAAACAAGCTCAAATGATGTGCCCAAACAATGGGCTCTTGAAGCACATGAACTACAACTATGTAATGCAATGCATGAGAGTTTTATCCAGCCCAAAACAGAGTTTCTATATGTCAAATATGAGCTAAAAACATGCTGGTCATGCACCAAAACAAGCTTGCAAAACATGCTCTCCTTTAGGCCATTCTAAGCATTTAAACCACAACCATGCAAAGCAATGCACAAGCTACATTAACACCTCAAAACAGAGCTTAATCACAGCAAAATATGAACTATTGTAGGCCAAAGTTAAGCTAGCACATGTTAGGAAGATGGGCTAAAACATGAAGCATGTTAGGCTAGCAAGCAAGATTGCACTACAAGTGCAAGAAATAAGCAACAAGGGCCCTATCCACCCCAAAACAGATCTGAAACATGGCAAAATAGGGCCTAAAACATGCTTGGCTTAAGCTAAAACAACCCAAAAAAAGATGCTCTTATATAAGGCTAACAAGGCATAACAACTAGCTACAAGGAGGAGGGGCTAACCCCTCCTATTTGAGACCTCAAAGCTGGTTTTTGATGACTGAAAAACCTCTGAAAAAAGGTTGTTTTTAGGCCCAAAAGAGGTTTGCTTAAAAGCTCAAAGGTGGATCACAATCTCACAAAACAAGGAACCAACAAAGGGAGGACACCCCTTAACTCACAAGGACTTCAATCTACCACTTTTAATACATAAAAATAGAGATTTTGACAGTTGAAAATCAGGCCAAAAGAAGCATGCAAAGATAGCTATACAAGTGCACAAAATCAAGCTTGAGAAGAGTAGGAACTTACCCTTGAAGCTCTGCACCAAAACAGGTTTTTCTTGGACCAAAACTAGCCTTAGGAGCTCCAAATACACCTCCAAGGATCACCTCCTCAATATAGGCAAGTTTGATTAAGGATGGAGGCTCAAGAAATGGGAAGAACACTCACTTTTGGGCACTTATATGCTTCTATATATGCAATATAGGAAGAAAGAGAGGGCTGAAATTTGGATGTGGAAGTTCTAGAGAGAGAGGGGTCTTTTAGAGTGAGAAGCTCCAAGACTTGCTTAGGAAGTTCTAACCTAGCAAACATGAGGTATATGGCTCTATATATATCAAAAAGGAGCTTTTGGTCGGAATATCTCACTTGGAAATATCTGGAGCAGTAAACAACAGCTGGATGATAAATATCTGTCAAAAAAACTGAGTTCTGGGCACTTTTGGCCGGTCGGCACTTTTTTGTGCCGACCAGCACTATTTTCTGGCCGGTCGGCACTTTATAGTGCCGGTGGGTAGCCGGTAAGGTCACCAAGTGCCGGTGGAGGTATAGATTGAAGCCCCGGAAGTTAGCTTTCCAATGGCGCAAACCTTGCATTAAAATTCCTCCTGTGCAAAAAGTTATGCCCTTTTCCGTGAAGCCGCGCAGACTCGATCCAACCGGGATGATGCTCTACTTCAACCAACCATATCTCCTCCACCCGGACTTGGCTCTAGGAGATTCTTGAACCAAAAATGAAGCCCCGGAAGTCTTCTTTCCAATGGTAGTGGCCTCATAGCTAAATTCCAAGTATGCAATTGAATAAGCCTGATTCAGCGAGAGCCGCTCGACTTTCTTCTACCCGGATTCATGGCGAACTTCTTCTCCAACCTATTTTCTCCCCTCCTCTCCTCTTTTCTTCAACTCCAAACCCCTAAACAAAGTTTTTTGAAGGGTTCGCCTCTCTCCTTGCCGAAGAAATTGAACCTGTGTCCTGCACATCTCTCAACACCGAGCAAACCATCAGTAATGCCCAAGTCTTGAGGGCGGTCAAAAATGGGGTGTCTACAGTTGCCCCTCTTTGACAGAACTCGAAAGTCATAACAATGACGGGAGTGAATGTCAAAGCCCAGAGACGACCCATTTTTGACAAGGCCGAAGACTTGGACAAACAAACAAAATATAGATAACTAAATGGTTGTGCCCGCAGGCTGCCTACGTATCCCTTTGCAAGGAATCAAACCAGCGTAATTCAGGGGCGGGATGCAAATGATATGCAGGAAGACTTTTGAAAACTGGACTTATACGCTACGCGAAGCCGGTTTTGACAAGTAAAGTGCACAAAACAGTGCGAGGCGCAACATAGCGCGAGTGAAGTGTAACGCACAAGACAGTGCGATAAAATGGATGCAAAAAGCAGGTAAGGTGCACGAAACAGTGCGATGCGGAGTGAATGCACAAAACAGTGCTAAACAGATGCACAAAATAGTGCGATGCTAAAGCTGTACAAAATAGCATAAGCAGGGTGAATGCACAAAACAGTGCGATACAGATAAGGTGCGCAAGATAGCGATGCGCAAAATAACGCGAACAATGAATGCATGCAAAATGCAACTAGGTAAAGTGCGCAAAATAGCGCGAATGATACAATGCACAAAATAGTGCGATGCGCTAAACAGCGCGATGCGTTAGACAACGCGAGTGCACAAGACAGTGTGATGCGCTAAACAGCGCGATGCGTTAGACAACGCGAGTGCACAAGACAGTGCGATGCGCTAAACAACGCGATGCGTTAGACAACGCGAGTGCACAAGACAGTGCGATGCGCTAAACAGCGCGATGCGTTAAACAACGCGAGTGTACAAGATAGTGCGAATGCACAAGAAAGTGCGGTGCGCTAAACAGCGCGATGCGTTAAACAACGCGAGTGCACAAGATAGTGCGAATGCACAAGATAGTGCGATGTGGCTTAGAGGCACAAAACAGTGCGATGCGCAAAATAGCGCGAATGAAATGTAATGTAATGCACAGAACAGTGCGATAGAGGTGCGCAAGACAGCGCAAATGATGTGGTGCACAAAACAGTGCGATAGAGGTGCGCAAGATAGCGCAAATGATGTGATGCACAAAACAGTGCGATACGCTAAACAGCGCGAATGATTTTGAAATGCACTAAACAGTGCGATACGCTAAACAGCGCGATTGATTTGAAATGCACAAGATGCACAAGACAGTGTAAGTGAGATACAAAGTGTAAGTGCACAAGATAGTGCGAGTGAGATAAAATGCACAAGAAAGTGCGATAAAATGCATCTTCTATGCATGAAACAAGCAAAGCATATTCTATGCGGAATCGAAAGCAAGCATTTTCTATGCATGAATCATAATGATGTGCGACACGCACGTAGTAGAAGTGTATGTGAAGGTTCACATTCTATGCAGTAGAGGAGCATCAAATATGTACTCTGGTGCCTCTGATTTACCCCTTAGAGGACTTTGCAACACACTTAGCTCGAGAAGGGGACACCCTGTTTATGTTGACAAGAGATAACATCTGCTGCTGCTTTAATTGCCGTTCTGACTTGAAGCAGGCTTATACTCGAGATAGAGGCGCACTCATACTTCGGTAGCATTGACAAGGCCTGAAGAGGCACATCCGGAGTACAATCACGGAATTTGCTGAAGGTGAAACACACTCAGATGCTTCGATTTTCCCTCTTTGCTTTTTGCTTTGCAGTCCGGAACCATTATAGCTTCAGATAGGTCCCGGTTCTACTGTTCTCACATGACCTGGGTTGAACCCTGCGGTTTTATGAAAGAACAAATTCTGTTTTGCACAAATGTGGAGAATGGCACAGCACTCTGAGCACAAGATGATTTGATTTTTTTTTGAAATTAAGAAATGAGCTCTTAACCGGGTATTGAGCCTACGACTGAACACAGCGAAAAAGACTCAACAAAAGAAAACAAAGGTAAACAACCTAAACACATCTATTGACACTCGAAACGACTCAAAACAAGAATCGAGGCAGACAAAACAAAACACAAGACTCAAATGTGCACAGAGAGCCTGTTTCACCGGGTATTATTCCACCCCTTCTGATTTGTGATACTCACATCACTCGGCCTCAGGCTCGATTTTTCTCTCAAAACCTTCTTGCTCACTTCTCTCTCAACGCACATCTCTCTATTCTTCAATCTCTCATTTTAAATCCCTCCCCTGGGTGGTTGATGGATAAGCAGAAAGTTGTGGGCTTTTGCCCCTAGCATTCTGCTAGGTTCTTTGTTCACAACAGTGAGTTTCTCCCACAGAGGGGTTGTGCTACAACTGGGTGTGTAGCAAATCTGCAGCTAACATCGGTTGATGATGCCCTACTGGGGAGTTTGGACGTGGTTAGATCTGTCCAGATGAGGAAGTGGTTCGTGCTTCGCACTTGGCTTGATACCTCGTTGCTCGGAGGATGAGAGAGCTTTCTGCATGTTGTTGTTGACTTCAGTTGTGCCCTTTCTGGCAGGTGGAGTGCCCTTCTTGGCAAGTATGTTGATGACGGGGAAAAGACAGAACACCTGACTCAACTGTGCCCCTAGTTCATCATTTTGACCATTTTTTTGGTTTTAAAACAATTTGACCAACACGAAAGTTAGATTAACATGCTTATTCGATTTTTGATTTGAAATCATGCAAGTCAGGTTGTAAGCACTGAAAATTTTCCTTTTTTAGGTCCAAGAAATGGTCCAGTTTTGGAAAAATGGAATGATTTTTGAGAGAATAGTCAACCTCAGTAAAAATTCTCAAAAACTGTTTTTGCAAACGGCCACCGTCAACAAGCAGGGAACCAACTCTTTGAGATGCACAACCTCGGACCCATAGCAATGGAAAATTGCCCCTTGTCTGAAGGACACTGCATGGCAACGGAAAGTTGCCCCTTGTTTGAAATGACACCGTGATGTTTTGAATGGCAACGGGAAGTTGCCCCTTGTTTGGATAGCATCACAGCGTATTGAAATCAATCCTTCAGAGCGACGATCACAACCGAACTTTCGGATACAGAGAAGGCAAAGATGATCAAAACCATTTCATGGACACAACTGAATTTGAAGTGTTTTAGGGCTGGACTTCAGAGTGAAGTTTCCTACGTATCCCAAACATGGGAATCAAGCCTTACGTAGTTCGGGGTAAGGTACACTCGGGTATTAACCTCTCACTTTTTAGGCTCTAACTTTTGCCAAGGCGCCTGTTGCAGGTTTTCGACCTTGCGAGCTTTGTTCTTCTTTCTTTTCAATTTTTTTACATTTCTTTTTTCTTTTTTTCTTTCATTTTGCATTTTTTTCTTTCTTCTTCTTTTTTTTCTTTCTTCTTCTTTTTTTTTCTTCTTTTTTTCTTGCTCTAACTTTTGCCTGGGTCGCCCTTCCGGTTTTCGGCCCAGCGAGCCTCTCAAAGGGTAAAAGTGTAGCTTGGTCCATGCCAAATGGTTGTAGGGTTTTGCAGCCATCCGTATCCAGGAGAGTGGCTATTGTATTGATTTACTGAAAGATCCATCTTCGGCTCTTCGAGCATATCTGACATTTTTGCCCCTAGTTTGAGGGGGGGCTTCTGATCTAGCTTTACAAGCTTCCTTTGATCTGCTGCAGAACAATCAACGCGGATTAAAAAATGTTGATTTAATAAATCATCCTGGAATTTAAGAAAACATTTAATAATGGCTAAACATTCTTTTTTAATTGTTGGATAATTTTTGGCAGCTTGATGCCAAATACCAGAATGAAATCTTAAAAGTTCTTCTTTTGTGCTGGTTGGATTAAATTGTTTAAGTATGCCACTGAAACCAAGGTTAGAGGCATCTGTTTTAACAATTTTCTTCCATGTTGGATTAGGTAAAGATAAACAAGGTAGAGTTTTAACTCTAGCTTTTATCTTTGGAACAGCTTCTGTATGTTCTGGACCCCATGGAGGAGGATTTTTTTCTAATTCTGGAATATAACACTGCTGCATCAGTAGCAAGGTTAGGATAGTAATCATGAATATAATTTAAACTACCTAAGAATCTCTGTAATTGAGTTTTATCTTTAATTTCATCTAGAAATTTAGATGCAAATTCCATGCTTCTATTAATAGGAATTATAGTGCCATTATGAATGTTATGGCCTAAAAATCTTATGGTGGTCTGAAAAAGTTGCATTTTTGGTGCAGAAACAACTAAACCATTTTTAATAATAACATGCTTAAAAATGTTAAGATGTTTCATATGCTGGTCAATTGATGAAGAAAAAATTAATACATCATCAATATAACAAATGGAAAATTCTGTATAAGGATTGAAAATGTCATTCATAATATGCTGGAATTCAGATAGTGCATTTTTCAAACCAAATGGCATGACATTCCATTCAAAATGCCCAAAGGGTACTGTAAAAGCAGTTTTGTATCTGTCTTGTTCAGCGATTTGGACTTGCCAATATCCTGATTTCATGTCAAATTTGGAAAATATGATAGCATCCTGGAGTCGGTCTAAAAGATCTTTCTTGTTTAGGACTGGATACCTTATCTATTGTAAGGCTGCATTTAGAGGTTTATAATTGATGACCAATCTTGGCACACCTCTTTCAATCTCTGTATTTTATTAACATAAAAAGCAGTACAACTCCACGGAGATCTACTGGAACGAATAAGTTTTTTTCTGGAGAAGAGTATTAATTTCTATTTTACAGAGTTCTAAATACTCTTTTTTCATTTGACTTGGTCAAGCGCGAGTTGGAATTTTCCGCTCATCATATCCTGGTTCATATGGCAGGGAAACGATGTGTTTCTTACGATCCCAAAAAGCATTAGGGACATCACTGCAAATTTCAACTTGAAATTCTTTTTCAAGAGATTTAATTTTTTGCTGAAAAGAAGATTGCTGAAGTCTTTGTTCTGTAGTTAAAAAACTAATTTCCTTTTGAAGAAAATTAATTTGTTTTTCTTTGAAATTGACTAGATCTTTGATCTGATCTAATTCTTTTGTATAAGGTTCGGTAATAAACTCGAAAATAATCGGTTGATTATTTAAGGTTGTATGTATGCCAATAGAATCAATTTTAGAAATTGGCATAAGTAAACACAGAAAAGGTGTTCCAAGGATTATAGCCTGGGACATGTTCTTAATAAGAACAAAAGAAGTTGGAAGGCATAATCCTTGATTACAGATTAAAACTTTTGGAAGTTTATACTGGATGTATAAAGAATTACCACTTGCACTTGTAAGTGATTGAGTTGTTTTATGAAAGTATTTAGTAGGAATTAATCCTTCCTGAATACAATTCATATCAGCACCACTATCTACAAGAGCAATGGCATCTTTTATGATAAAATCAGGTTTTATCATAAAGGTAATTCGGATATACCATTTCTGAAAAGTTACTGAGTTCATAAGCATGAGGTAGTCAGGCTCTTTTGTTTCTGGAATAGATTCGGAAGTGGATTTATTAATAATGAGTCCTTTTTCCTTGTGTTGTAGTTTACTATTAATCTTTTTAATTTCTGAATTAATAGCAATGTTGGAAGTTTGTAAATGTTTAATTTCAACTTTTAAAGCATTTACTTCCATTTTTAGATCCTGGATAGTTAATGGTTTTGCTTCATTAACTGGTTGA